>OY744481.1:325372462-325675863 GCA_963556165.1 Tipula helvola | reverse complement strand
ATGACGTTTACAGGTCTCAACCCCTATTGATAGAGGTATCAATCAACGAAATCGGAGCACAATTGCAGATTTTCGATTTTCTGGCTCTGAATTTGTGGGCTATAGTTCAGTTGATTTTCAATAAAATTGAATTTTCTGTGAAATATGTACAAATGTACGAGCGATCCAAATGACCGTTGGCATGACGATTACAGGTCTCAACCCCTATTGATAGAGGTATCAATCAACGAAATCGGAGCACAATTGCAGATTTTCGATTTTTCTGGCTCTGAATTTGTGGGCTATAGTTCAGTTGATTTTCAATAAAATTGAATTTTCTGCAAAATGTGTAGAAATGTGCGAGCGATCCAAATGACCGTTGGCATGACGATTACAGGTCTCAACCCCTATTGATAGAGGTATCAATCAACGAAATCGGAGCACAATTGCAGATTTTCGATTTTTCTGGCTCTGAATTTGTGGGCTATAGTTCAGTTGATTTTCAATAAAATTGAATTTTCTGCAAAATATGTACAAATGTACGAGCGATCCAAATGACCGTTGGCATGACGATTACAGGTCTCAACCCCTATTGATAGAGGTATCAATCAACGAAATCGGAGCACAATTGCAGATTTTCGATTTTTCTGGCTCTGAATTTGTGGGCTATAGTTCAGTTGATTTTCAATAAAATTGAATTTTCTGTGAAATGTGTAGAAATGTACGAGCGATCCAAATGACCGTTGGCATGACGATTACAGGTCTCAACCCTTATTAATAGAGGAATCAATCAACGAAATCGGAGCACAATTGCAGATTTTCGATTTTTCTGGCTCTGAATTTGTGGGCTATAGTTCAGTTGATTTTCAATAAAATTGAATTTTCTGCAAAATGTGTAGAAATGTACGAGCGATCCAAATGACCGTTGGCATGATGATTACAGGTCTCAACCCCTATTGATAGAGGTATCAATCAACGAAATCGGAGCACAATTGCAGATTTTCGATTTTTCTGGCTCTGAATTTGTGGGCTATAGTTCAGTTGATTTTCAATAAAATTGAATTTTCTGCAAAATGTGTAGAAATGTGCGAGCGATCCAAATGACCGTTGGCATGACGATTACAGGTCTCAACCCCTATTGATAGAGGTATCAATCAACGAAATCGGAGCACAATTGCAGATTTTCGATTTTTCTGGCTCTGAATTTGTGGGCTATAGTTCAGTTGATTTTCAATAAAATTGAATTTTCTGCAAAATGTGTAGAAATGTGCGAGCGATCCAAATGACCGTTGGCATGACGATTACAGGTCTCAACCCCTATTGATAGAGGTATCAATCAACGAAATCGGAGCACAATTGCAGATTTTCGATTTTTCTGGCTCTGAATTTGTGGGCTATAGTTCAGTTGATTTTCAATAAAATTGAATTTTCTGTGAAATATGTACAAATGTACGAGCGATCCAAATGACCGTTGCCATGACGATTACAGGTCTCAACCCCTATTGATAGAGGTATCAATCAACGAAATCGGAGCACAATTGCAGATTTTCGATTTTTCTGGCTCTGAATTTGTGGGCTATAGTTCAGTTGATTTTCAATAAAATTGAATTTTCTGCGAAATATGTAGAAATGTGCGAGCGATCCAAATGACCGTTGGCATGACGATTACAGGTCTCAACCCCTATTGATAGAGGTATCAATCAACGAAATCGGAGCACAATTGCAGATTTTCGATTTTTCTGGCTCTGAATTTGTGGGCTATAGTTCAGTTGATTTTCAATAAAATTGAATTTTCTGTGAAATATGTACAAATGTACGAGCGATCCAAATGACCGTTGGCATGACGATTACAGGTCTCAACCCCTATTGATAGAGGTATCAATCAACGAAATCGGAGCACAATTGCAGATTTTCGATTTTTCTGGCTCTGAATTTGTGGGCTATAGTTCAGTTGATTTTCAATAAAATTGAATTTTCTGTGAAATGTGTAGAAATGTACGAGCGATCCAAATGACCGTTGGCATGACGATTACAGGTCTCAACCCTTATTAATAGAGGAATCAATCAACGAAATCGGAGCACAATTGCAGATTTTCGATTTTTCTGGCTCTGAATTTGTGGGCTATAGTTCAGTTGATTTTCAATAAAATTGAATTTTCTGTGAAATATGTACAAATGTACGAGCGATCCAAATGACCGTTGCCATGACGATTACAGGTCTCAACCCCTATTGATAGAGGTATCAATCAACGAAATCGGAGCACAATTGCAGATTTTCGATTTTTCTGGCTCTGAATTTGTGGGCTATAGTTCAGTTGATTTTCAATAAAATTGAATTTTCTGCGAAATGTGTAGAAATGTGCGAGCGATCCAAATGACCGTTGGCATGACGATTACAGGTCTCAACCCCTATTGATAGAGGTATCAATCAACGAAATCGGAGCACAATTGCAGATTTTCGATTTTTCTGGCACTGAATTTGTGGGCTATAGTTCAGTTGATTTTCAATAAAATTGAATTTTCTGCAAAATGTGTAGAAATGTACGAGCGATCCAAATGACCGTTGGCATGACGATTACAGTTCTCAACCCCTATTGATAGAGGTATCAATCAACGAAATCGGAGCACAATTGCAGATTTTCGATTTTTCTGGCTCTGAATTTGTGGGCTATAGTTCAGTTGATTTTCAATAAAATTGAATTTTCTGCAAAATGTGTAGAAATGTACGAGCGATCCAAATGACCGTTGGCATGACGATTACAGGTCTCAACCCCTATTGATAGAGGTATCAATCAACGAAATCGGAGCACAATTGCAGATTTTCGATTTTTCTGGCACTGAATTTGTGGGCTATAGTTCAGTTGATTTTCAATAAAATTTAATTTTCTGCAAAATGTGTAGAAATGTACGAGCGATCCAAATGGCCGTTGGCATGACGATTACAGGTCTCAACCCCTATTGATAGAGGTATCAATCAACGAAATCGGAGCACAATTGCAGATTTTCGATTTTTCTGGCTCTGAATTTGTGGGCTATAGTTCAGTTGATTTTCAATAAAATTGAATTTTCTGCAAAATGTGTAGAAATGTACGAGCGATCCAAATGACCGTTGGCATGACGATTACAGGTCTCAACCCCTATTGATAGAGGTATCAATCAACGAAATCGGAGCACAATTGCAGATTTTCGATTTTTCTGGCACTGAATTTGTGGGCTATAGTTCAGTTGATTTTCAATAAAATTTAATTTTCTGCAAAATGTGTAGAAATGTACGAGCGATCCAAATGGCCGTTGGCATGACGATTACAGGTCTCAACCCCTATTGATAGAGGTATCAATCAACGAAATCGGAGCACAATTGCAGATTTTCGATTTTTCTGGCTCTGAATTTGTGGGCTATAGTTCAGTTGATTTTCAATAAAATTTAATTTTCTGCAAAATGTGTAGAAATGTACGAGCGATCCAAATGGCCGTTGGCATGACGATTACAGGTCTCAACCCCTATTGATAGAGGTATCAATCAACGAAATCGGAGCACAATTGCAGATTTTCGATTTTTCTGGCTCTGAATTTGTGGGCTATAGTTCAGTTGATTTTCAATAAAATTGAATTTTCTGCAAAATGTGTAGAAATGTACGAGCGATCCAAATGACCGTTGGCATGACGATTACAGTTCTCAACCCCTATTGATAGAGGTATCAATCAACGAAATCGGAGCACAATTGCAGATTTTCGATTTTTCTGGCACTGAATTTGTGGGCTATAGTTCAGTTGATTTTCAATAAAATTGAATTTTCTGCAAAATGTGTAGAAATGTACGAGCGATCCAAATGACCGTTGGCATGACGATTACAGTTCTCAACCCCTATTGAAAGAGGTATCAATCAACGAAATCGGAGCACAATTGCAGATTTTCGATTTTTCTGGCACTGAATTTGTGGGCTATAGTTCAGTTGATTTTCAATAAAATTTAATTTTCTGCAAAATGTGTAGAAATGTACGAGCGATCCAAATGACCGTTGGCATGACGATTACAGGTCTCAACCTCTATTGATACAGGTATCAATCAACGAAATCGGAGCACAATTGCAGATTTTCGATTTTTCTGGCTCTGAATTTGTGGGCTATAGTTCAGTTGATTTTCAATAAAATTGAATTTTCTGCAAAATGTGTAGAAATGTGCGAGCGATCCAAATGACCGTTGGCATGACGATTACAGGTCTCAACCCCTATTGATAGAGGTATCAATCAACGAAATCGGAGCACAATTGCAGATTTTCGATTTTTCTGGCACTGAATTTGTGGGCTATAGTTCAGTTGATTTTCAATAAAATTGAATTTTCTGCAAAATGTGTAGAAATGTACGAGCGATCCAAATGACCGTTGGCATGACGATTACAGTTCTCAACCCCTATTGATAGAGGTATCAATCAACGAAATCGGAGCACAATTGCAGATTTTCGATTTTTCTGGCACTGAATTTGTGGGCTATAGTTCAGTTGATTTTCAATAAAATTTAATTTTCTGCAAAATGTGTAGAAATGTACGAGCGATCCAAATGACCGTTGGCATGACGATTACAGGTCTCAACCCCTATTGATAGAGGTATCAATCAACGAAATCGGAGCACAATTGCAGATTTTCGATTTTTCTGGCACTGAATTTGTGGGCTATAGTTCAGTTGATTTTCAATAAAATTGAATTTTCTGCAAAATGTGTAGAAATGTATGAGCGATCCAAATGACCGTTGGCATGACGATTACAGTTCTCAACCCCTATTGATAGAGGTATCAATCAACGAAATCGGAGCACAATTGCAGATTTTCGATTTTTCTGGCACTGAATTTGTGGGCTATAGTTCAGTTGATTTTCAATAAAATTTAATTTTCTGCAAAATGTGTAGAAATGTACGAGCGATCCAAATGACCGTTGGCATGACGATTACAGTTCTCAACCTCTATTGATAGAGGTATCAATCAACGAAATCGGAGCACAATTGCAGATTTTCGATTTTTCTGGCTCTGAATTTGTGGGCTATAGTTCAGTTGATTTTCAATAAAATTTAATTTTCTGCTAAATGTGTAGAAATGTACGAGCGATCCAAATGACCGTTGGCATGACGATTACAGGTCTCAACCCCTATTGATAGAGGTATCAATCAACGAAATCGGAGCACAATTGCAGATTTTCGATTTTTCTGGCACTGAATTTGTGGGCTATAGTTCAGTTGATTTTCAATAAAATTGAATTTTCTGCAAAATGTGTAGAAATGTACGAGCGATCCAAATGACCGTTGGCATGACGATTACAGTTCTCAACCCCTATTGATAGAGGTATCAATCAACGAAATCGGAGCACAATTGCAGATTTTCGATTTTTCTGGCACTGAATTTGTGGGCTATAGTTCAGTTGATTTTCAATAAAATTTAATTTTCTGCTAAATGTGTAGAAATGTACGAGCGATCCAAATGACCGTTGGCATGACGATTACAGGTCTCAACCCCTATTGATAGAGGTATCAATCAACGAAATCGGAGCACAATTGCAGATTTTCGATTTTTCTGGCACTGAATTTGTGGGCTATAGTTCAGTTGATTTTCAATAAAATTGAATTTTCTGCAAAATGTGTAGAAATGTACGAGCGATCCAAATGACCGTTGGCATGACGATTACAGTTCTCAACCCCTATTGATAGAGGTATCAATCAACGAAATCGGAGCACAATTGCAGATTTTCGATTTTTCTGGCTCTGAATTTGTGGGCTATAGTTCAGTTGATTTTCAATAAAATTGAATTTTCTGCAAAATGTGTAGAAATGTGCGAGCGATCCAAATGACCGTTGGCATGACGATTACAGGTCTCAACCCCTATTGATAGAGGTATCAATCAACGAAATCGGAGCACAATTGCAGATTTTCGATTTTTCTGGCACTGAATTTGTGGGCTATAGTTCAGTTGATTTTCAATAAAATTGAATTTTCTGCAAAATGTGTAGAAATGTACGAGCGATCCAAATGACCGTTGGCATGACGATTACAGGTCTCAACCCCTATTGATAGAGGTATCAATCAACGAAATCGGAGCACAATTGCAGATTTTCGATTTTTCTGGCACTGAATTTGTGGGCTATAGTTCAGTTGATTTTCAATAAAATTTAATTTTCTGCAAAATGTGTAGAAATGTACGAGCGATCCAAATGACCGTTGGCATGACGATTACAGGTCTCAACCCCTATTGATAGAGGTATAAATCAACGAAATCGGAGCACAATTGCAGATTTTCGATTTTTCTGGCACTGAATTTGTGGGCTATAGTTCAGTTGATTTTCAATAAAATTGAATTTTCTGTGAAATATGTACAAATGTACGAGCGATCCAAATGACCGTTGGCATGACGATTACAGGTCTCAACCTCTATTGATACAGGTATCAATCAACGAAATCGGAGCACAATTGCAGATTTTCGATTTTTCTGGCTCTGAATTTGTGGGCTATAGTTCAGTTGATTTTCAATAAAATTGAATTTTCTGCAAAATGTGTAGAAATGTACGAGCGATCCAAATGACCGTTGGCATGACGATTACAGGTCTCAACCCCTATTGATAGAGGTATCAATCAACGAAATCGGAGCACAATTGGAGATTTTCGATTTTTCTGGCACTGAATTTGTGGGCTATAGTTCAGTTGATTTTCAATAAAATTGAATTTTCTGCAAAATGTGTAGAAATGTACGAGCGATCCAAATGACCGTTGGCATGACGATTACAGGTCTCAACCCTTATTGATAGAGGTATCAATCAACGAAATCGGAGCGCAATTGCAGATTATCGATTTTTCTGGCTCTGAATTTGTGGGCTATAGTGGACTCCAAATATCAGTGTCAGAATTGAGCGTGGCTCGGAACACTCACAGTAACCAAACCCTAACAACTGAGGATAGTATTCAATATCACATACTAACGGAAACTCAGCAACAGCAGTTAGAGTTAGTGAAGGCTAATTTCCTATCATCAGCACAACTTGAAGTAGGAAGATCTCACCTGCTCGATCATGAGATAGATACGGGCGAGGCCAAGCCTCTTAAGCAGCGCTATTACTCCGCGGTATCTCCGGCAGTCCAAAAGAACTTAGATCAGGAAATTGAGCGGATGCTAAGTCTGGGAGTTATAGTAGAATCGTCTAGTCCTTGGAGTTCCCCTGAAACAATAGTGCCAAAGAGCAACGGGAAGCTGCGACTATGCCTGGATGCAAGGAAGGTCAATGCAGTCACGGTCAAAGAATCGTACCCGTTACCCATTATAGATGGATTGTTGAGTCGTCTTGGAAATACACGATACATATCTAGCCTGGATGAGCAGGCCCAGGTGGCATTTGAACAGCTGAAGAGTTGTTTGTCCTCAGCACCTGTGCTTGTTCACCCGGATTATAACCGCACTTTTTACATACAAGTAGACGCATCGACCACTGGAGTATGTAGTGTATTGTTTCAAAAGGAGGATGATGATACTGAACATTCAATTGCAATCTACTCGAATAAATTGAATAAAGCTCAACGCAACTATAGCATTACGGAGCTAGAGTGCCTAGTAGCAGTGGAAGGCTATGAGTTTGTAATAATAACTGACCACGCTAGTTTGCAGTGATTGATGGGTTAAACGGACTTGTCCGGGAGGTTACAATTTCCGAATAGAGTACCGTAAAGGATCACAAACCGTAGTACCAGATACGCTATCCCGCGTGTATTCTGAAGATGTTGTCGTGTGTCCTGCAGAATTATGTGGAGCCGTGACACCATTTAACATTGAACTGAACTCACCAACAATTCACAGAAGATCAATATCTTGAGTTGTTAAAGTCAGTGCAAGATGATGTATTTCCAAAACCAAATCTGAAGATTTCTAACGGAAAAGTGTTAAATACCAACCTACTAGAGATCCAGAATATAGGACAGACATCCCTGGGTGGAAGCTGTGGTTGCCAGAAACTTTGATCCCTGAGGTATTAACCCAAGCCCATACGCCTCCAACTGCAGCACATATGAGAACAGGGAAAATGATTAAGCTTCTACGCAGGCAGTTTTATTGGTCTACTTTAACTTCAGATGAAAAGCGGTTTGTGCAACAATGTGAAGTGTGTAAACAGACCAAAGCCGTGAATTATACTTTGCAACCATCAATGGGGGAATACAAAGAGTTTGAGAGACTATTAGGTTCTGTTGCTTATGAGTTAACAGATTTTGCGGAAAAAGGTTGGATTTTGAGAGGTTTAGCTCATCGCGGAGCAAATCTTACTGTTTTTTTTCGGTTGATGTGGAAAGTAAAAGTTTTTTTTTGTTAATGAATATACGTATGAAGCCGCATACTACAAAAAAAAATTAATTCAGTAACTTTTTTGGTAATTTCGCAACAGAAGAACTTGACGGACATAAACTTTTCTCAACTTTTCGGTAATTTTTTCCACTTAAAAAAAAAATTATGTTTTTTAAGTTGGTATGGAGGGGAAGAAAATTTGCAAATTATATGAGAAAATTTTACATCCGTCAAGTTCTTCTGTTATAGCCCGATTTATAATATGCCGTTTTAATTTTATACTGATTTTTGAGCCATTACAATAGCAAACTCGAAAAGATTTTGGAAAGCTGAATCCAAATACCATTGTACCAGTTGCTATATATCTAAAAATAAGACTTGATGATTTATAGTTAAGGTGAATGAAGTTAATTTAGATAAAACCACATACAAAAGTGTCATCACGATTGAGGCATATGGTTAGACTAAACCAGTAACCATCAGATTAAACGTGGAATTTTCTGCCTGCGCTGTGTTCACACAATTTGAAAATACACAAATAAATAAACCCAGATACCTATATCAGTCACTATTACAAATATTTTTTATTTACCGTTTACACTAAACCTCACTGTTACTAATCCCCGTATACACAATACGATCCTCACTTTTCATTAAATTCTGTTCCATCTGAATTTTCTCGACTTGTGTCGTTTGAATATATTTCCGTAACCAAGGTGTTATCGTATTTGGATCTAATATACATGGATCTTGACGTCCAAATATCGCTACCGCCAGATTCGACAAAAGGATTGTCGAACAGGTGCCAAACATGGTGACTAGCAAATAAGACATGTGGTAAATTGTTTTTGATACGTCAAGCTCATTTTGTGGCCTCACAGTTGTAGTCCCGTTGAAATATTCGTAAGTACATCCGATTGTCGTCACCGGTTTTTGTTCGAACCAAATTTTTCCAGATGCCTGAAGTGATTGGGTACGAAAACTTATCCAACCTGTAATCAACAGGCCGGACAAACCGCCTACAAACACTGATTTAGAATTGATCCATGGCATTAGGAGGCCCATTACAAATATTCCAAGTAATGGTCCGGTTGTAACGCCCCCTAGGCTAATCGATAGTTGGAGTACAGATCCTAAACGTTCGACTACAAATACTAGACCGAAACATACGATACCAGCCGACAATACAACACCTTATGGGGTATGTAATGGCGTTGGCTGTGTTGCTGCCAATTTTAGGGAGACGCCAAATCCATATATAATTGCATGTACAATAAAACACTTCACTTTGTTAATTTATAATATGTATTTATAATTCACAGAGTTTTATTGTTATTATTAAATATTAATTAATTATTACAAAGTTATTTATTAAATATTATTAAAATATTATTCACCACCATTTGCGTATTAAAAAATCACGAATTTTTTGGTATAATTAAAACGCGACTTGCTTGGATACATGCGCACGAACGAATTGTCAATTTCGGTCTGATATTATTACCAAGAGAAATGAAAACGAATTAGAATTGAAGCGGATGAATAAAAGTTCTTACAAAATGAATTGTTTCGTTTTTTTATTGGTGTTTTGGGAAAAACCGGAGCGATGAATAAATAAATTTAATATGCTCGTCGGTTGAGCGGTTGCGGTTGCGTTGCGGTTTTATGTAAGTAAAATGAGTGCGCTGATATCCGTGGATTATTGTAGTGGAACATGAATGTAAGTATAATTTGCATGAGTGAGTATGTTTTGAATGAGTGTAGATATTTTTGCATGAGTGAGACGCTACAACCTTTTAGTGCGATATTTGTTTGGAGTTCAGTAAGCGGCTTCTTAAAGCTTGGCTTAATAAAATCCTCTAGAGCGACTGCAGCCAAACTATTCAGTGCGGTTGACAGTGAGCTGAGTGCAGCACTAAATATTCCCGCAACAAATAAACCTGCCAGACCTGGCACGTTGCGAAATACATCCATAACCAGTAATGGTACGAGTTGATCTTTAGCCATAGCCAATTTTGTTGTAAGCGGATCACAATCATAATATGTCGCATAAATTAGTAGCCCGGTATAAAAACATAACATCATGAGTAACGCATTTCCAACCACAAATAGCCAAAGTGCTTGTCGGGCCGATTTTAAATTTGGCAGCGACAAATACCTCTGAGCCAATCCTTGATTGACACAATACCCAGCAGTCGTATGGAATCCACCACCAATTAGTATCGAAAACATTGTATGCCGCATAGTAGGATCGAATTCAAATGAGGGCAGCTCAATTCGTCCACTGGCCATATTACGATCATACACTGTTGAAAATCCGCCTACATTTGCCGTACCTTTGATCACAATTATTGTCATTACCCCGTACATTATAACGATTTGAATAAAGTCGGTCCAGACTACCGCCTTTATACCACCGATGCTGGTGTACACCATACAGATGAAGCAAATAATTGGCGTTATAGTATGGACTCCGATGCCGGTCACTAAAATATAAAATATATAACAGAATTTGCTACCCAAATAATTAGTTTGTCATGTTACCTTGGTTGAAGGAGAGCGCAGGTACATAAACAACGAGCGGAATCCAAATAATTTGATTCACAGTGTATAAAATTGAGCCGAATAATCGCATTCGTCGATCAAATCGTGTTTCGAGATATTCATATAACGAGGTCAATTGAAGTTCGATAATAACTGGTAGCATAAAGTAATGAACGATTAATGCGGCCACCACCCTCCCCACAAAGATCAACATAAATCCTGTCCCATAAATGTACATCTCGGTTGAGCTGCCCAGTAGCGATATGCCTGAAATCCATGTTGCTATCAACGACATTGAAACAGGCAGCACACCCATATTTCGGCCACCAACCAGATAATCCAACTCAATTGAACCGCGCCTCGTATTCGTCCTCCGTTTCTGTCGCTTTTCAATAAATCCAAAGTATACGCCAATTAAAATGCACGCCATCAACATGGCCACAAATATTGAATAGTCCAGCCATCCGAATCGTTGCATTTCGCGAATCATCCCATCAATTGTGGTCGAACTCATTTTGTGTACGAATTTATTTTACGTTTTATTTCAAGTACTGTTCAGTTTGATAACCGCAGCTAATCTGAAAATTTTAATCATTTATTCTTAGCTGCATACAAGCTAAATTTAGATTTTTATCTATCGCGTAAATGGAACGAATTGTGTGCATTGAAAATATTTGCAATTGATTCTAAAGCGGATTAGCCTAATGACTCGGAATTGGCGTGACGGGTGAGGCATATATAAAGAGTTCGTTTCACTTATCACAAATTTATTGGCATAACATCGTGCATAAATCTATAATCGCCTCACTCACGGCCGATAGTAAATTCGGATCGAGCCCATCATGTAGTAATAAGCTAACACCACCGATCAGTGCCGATATATTTTTAATCCATTGCAATGTAAGACCCATCACAAAAAATTAAAATGTTGGGCCACTCGTTACACCACCAAGACTATTCGTAAGCTGTAGCACTGTGCCCAATTCCAAAACGATAACAACTAGTATAATATAGTCTGTCTGTTATATTAAACAAATAGGCCAGAGAATCCGGGTGCGCATTTCGAAATAGATTCATTACGTTATACTGTTGTGTTTTCATTGTTTATTTTGTTTATTGAACTCATGAGTTTAGGGTGGTTAAGGCCCCTGTTTCTTTTGCATTTACTGTATAGCGAGACGTGAACGTTATCCTAAATTTCGTTTGCTAGGGTAAACGAAATGAATGGGTGCCTGCGCATTCGAGACAGTAATGCAGTATTAAAACAACAAAGAGTTCTATCACTAGAGTCAGTTATTTGCTATATCAGACCGAAAGCACATTTAACTGTTTAATTAACTTTGTTTTTACACGGTTCAGTGTTTTTCTGTTGGCCAGTTTTCCCATAAGTATCCTTACAGTTTGATCTGATCATAGATATTTCTCGCTTAATCTTATAAATCGAACAGGTAATCTTGAATGTCGGATTATCGGCAAGTGTACAAATTCGTGGGATCCCACCCGCTAAAAATGCATCGTTTTAAACACAGAATTGTTGAATAATCGTGGACATCTAGAAAATTCACGAATAATGTCGAAAAACCTCGTATATTACCGAAAATCGTGAGACATCTGTAAATAATGGAACACAACTAATAATCAGAAAATATCAAAACATTTTTTTCCAAAACGCTTCAGCAAACTTTAATAAGCTTTAAAATCTTGAATAAAACCGAAATGTCAACTGAAAGAATTGTAAAGTAAATCTCAAACAACCTTGAAGTTTTACGAATGACCTCCATAATAAAATATAAAAGTCTGAAACCGCGCGAGGTGAACTTAACTTCGATCGGGAAAGTTACGGGCATACGTGGGCTCATCTTAAGTCAACTCAATCTAATTTCCAATGCAACTACCAAATCCTATCTGACCGACTAATTCTTTACTCAAGTTAAACTCAATCTTCTACTGAACGTCCTATCTCACCTCCAATTGAAGCTCCAACTTAATCCCAACGCAATCACCAAATTAACACCCAACCCAACATTCAACTTAATCACCAATTCACACTAAATCAACTTTTAACTCAACGTAACAATAAATCCCCAATTAACTTAGGAGTGCAAAATAGCGAAATTTTCAATTTAATAAAATTAAGAATATATAAAAAAATCTCACCAAACAACAACACAACTCCAAAATTGTCCATAAATTAATCCTCCCCCCACCCCCAAGTCGACACTGTACTTAACCATTAAATCAACACTAAACTCAACACCAAACTCAATCTCTAAATTAACACGGTTCAAAAACTATATGTGTACAGGAAATCAACTCATTTTTACCTCCAACTCAACCCTCAAATAAATTCATATAAAACTCCTTCCAGAAAAGTAACAAACGTAGTTGAACTCAACTCAATCTGACTTTCAACTTAACCCTAAAATGAGTCCTTAACTGAACGCTCGAACCCCAACTCTACTTAAACTCAACATTTATGCAACCAAGCTGCCAAACCCTAATCTCAACCCCAACTCAACTTTTAAATCAATGTCAATCTCAAATAAATTCGTAGCTGAAAGGCTGCTTCTACCTCAACTCAACCCTCAACTCGACCGTCAGCTCAACTCAAACGCCAACTAAATCATCAACTTAATCGCTAACAGAACGGTTAACTCAACCTCAACTCAACTCAACTCGAACCCAGCCCCAATTCAATCCTAACTCGATCTCAACGCAACTGTCATATCAAATTGGGTCTGAAAAACAATTCACGTATGTACATATATGAACTGAACTTAAACCATCTTAAGGTAATTTTAACTCCACCCAGAACTAAACCACCAAATAAATCCATAACTGAATATCTTACTCAACCGTAACTCAACGCCAACTTAATTCCAAATCAACCAGCAATTTGACCCCCACTCAATAACCCATAGTTTTATGCAATTCGTGTGGCAGGTACCCGATCCTCTTAACGTATATGTTCGCAACTCTAAGATCTCTACGTTTGATTTTGCTGGATTACTTGAGGAAACTGATTCGGTTATCATTTTGTCACGTTTCCTTGTTATGGTGAACTCCATAGCTGGTTCATGTATTTCTAATTTCATTCAACATAATTATAAAAATAAACTTAAACCCTGGATCTCATTCTATTTGATAAATTTAATGGCTAAGAAAAAGAAAATTAGTAAAAAGTGTCAGAAGCAGGAATTGCAGGAATAAAGGGCTTCAGAAATATTTTCTTAAACTGTGCCAAAAAATTGATGATAAAATACTTTCTGACAAATTCACTTACTATCACAATAAATTCATTTGACATGGTTGACCACAATTTACTTTTACTAAAGCTCAACATGTGTGGTTTTCGAGGTGTACCTTTTCAATGGTTTAAATCATATCTTAGCAACAGGTCTTTTAAAGTAAAAATTGATAATTCGTTTAGTTTATATTAACTCTATTTTTAACTTTAAAGGGCAAAATTATTGCTTTTGCTGATGATATGGCATTAACCTACTATGGTTCAAGTGCAGTTAGATCTTGGTTTGATGATCATTCCATGATTTTAACCCTTTCGCGAACACAAAATTTTTAGAAAATGTTCACACAATGACACATGTTATAATTTCGGTTTTAGATTAATTATTTGATGTCAGATTAATATTTTGGGATCATAATTTGTTGAATATTCATCTGGCATTAGAAACTCAATTAGTAGAGTCTGTCTGCAAATGCCGACGTGTCATACTCATAACTTTTATTTCTTTGTTAGGACACGTCGGCAATAGACGACGTCGTCTATAGTCGACGTGTCCAATAATACAAATTTATGAAATTATCAGGACACGTCCACAAATCACTTATAATAGATTACGCCTTCGTGGATTTCTTTTTCGTAGTTTACTGCGCATTACGTCAACTGAGAGTTGCTAGTAAGTTATTGCAAAGGAAATGTATGAAAAATAAGGAATTTGTCTAATTAATGTATAATATATGAATGTATTATGGTTGAATATGGATGTATTATGGTTGAATATTTATTTCCTCTTACGAAATAGGATCCATAATTTCAACAATCTCTTATTTGTTGGAAAAGAATGGAAACTATGTGGACAATTATTTATATTGTTATTACAACAATTAAATACGGCGCACCACATTATTTATTTAATTTAATTTAATTTTTGGATTCAATTACATACAACAATATTGTGAAACAAAACTGTTCACTCTCATTTGACGTCATTATTGCTAGCCGTTTATTTTATGATCCAAATAGGCAAAGTGCGCAAGGCGTAATCTATTATAAGTGATTTGTGGGACACGTCGGCATTAGCCAATATAAATAGCATGTGCCATTTCTTATTCGAATATGAATTTTACTTGGTTCCAAAAGCGACTTAGCGGATAATAATAATAATAACTTTGTGAAAAAATATTTATTTATTTGAATTCATAAAATACAAAATTAAAGAAAAATTAAATAACAAATAGAAATAATAATCACAGATAATTCATAAAAAATAATTCATATATTTAAAAACTTAAATCTATTGGTGCCAGTCGGTGAAACATTGCCCTACACAAAGGCCAGGTTTCTCTTCACAACCAGCACATCTAGAGTTTGTTTCCTTTCGCTTGTTAGTTTTCGAGCACTGGCGGCATCGAATATATATTTTTTTTTTGTTTTTCGAGTCCTTAGGTAACACTTCTAAGAAATGCTTAATTGAAACTGGTTTTGTATATTTTCTTTTGCGTTCAGGTTGAAACTGCGACTTTTTTAATTTTAACATCCCATAAATAAGATTGTCGCGAAAACTCAAAAATGCCAGTTGTGGATTTTCTGGAATCTTTTTTTGTAAATAACGTAGGCATTATACACAGATAAGACCATTAGGTGAAAGATTACTTTTTTGTACCACCTTATGGTTTTCCTCGGACTGAAATAATACGATACCATCTGACCCGTTCGGTCAACTCCACCCATATATTTGTTGTAGTTGAAAATCTCGACCGGTTTCGTTTTTGCATTGCCATATCTGTTTTCGCCTTCTTCAAGTTTTGGATGGAATGCTGTAGTAATGCACAGAACATTCCGTTTGTCGTGCCACTGTGATATATATATACATTTCCCTGTCTCTTCCACACATGCTCACCTTTATTCAATTTTTTATTAACCACTTCAATGGGGTTTCCTTTGCGGTTGCTCCTCAATGGAGTTATTGGTCTTATTAGTATGGACTTATTAGTCGATGGACTATTGCTTCGATTTTAGACCCTGTTGTCGGCTGTTAACTTCTAAATGGAACACATAGCCTGACGTATCGCACAGCTCAAAAAATTTGATTCCAAATCGAGCTCTTTTGGATTTGATGTATTGCCGGAATGATAGTCTGCCTTTGTGGAGTAATAGCGATTCATCGAGCACAATCTGTTCAGAAGGTTTGTATGCTGCTTGAAAGTTTTGATTAATTAATTTGATTAGATGAGCTACTTTTGACATATGTGTTTCACCCCGCAAGTGATTGGCAGTAAAACACCTTAAGATTTGTTCAAATCTTCTACCTGACATTGAGTGAGGAAATGCTGGATGGTAGTACAGTGCCGTTTTTGAGAAGAGTTGTCGAATTTGTGGCACTTGAATTTGCCCTTGAAGTAGACACAGGCCTAAACATTTTAGCATCTCAGCTCGATCAATTTCCGGAAACTTCATCATTCGCTTGAATCTGCTTCCACGCGTTCGGAACACAGTCGCCTGCCATACTCGTTCGTGCAAGTAATTAATACTTCCAGGATATCTTCAAACATTTTATTGAATATTTCAAGAGGTTCGTCCGAATCAATAATTTCCAATTGTACACCCGAAGAGGATGAATCAAATTTAAAATCAGTGATGGGGCGAACGGTGTCGTACCACTCACTTTCTAATGTGAACAGTGCTTCATTGCTTTCCATCTCATTCATTTGGTCATTAACTCCTTCATCATTGTCTTCAAGATTGGACTCGGAATCGCTATCGTTAGTATCGTCTACTGAAGAGTTCTCAGTTACATAATCCAGATCATCCTCATCGTCAGTACTGAACGGATCCTCTATAGAAGATTCGGGAGTATACACCTCTTCATACAATTGGCGTAGACGTTCTTGATTTTCCTCATGATCCATTTTTATAGCTAACAATATTGACTACGTGAGAAAAAAATTCAATATATAGCTGTAAAAGCATAGTGACATGATATACATATATATATAGAATATAAAAAAATAAACACTTTCTAATAACAAAATAACACACAAATACTAATACCAAGATAACCGTAATCATACAATTTACAAAATTTAACGAAACTCGAATAACAACATAACAAAATATTTATGTATGTATGCACTAGTATATTGAGCAAAAAACAATTAATTTATAATAATAAAATAACTGTCATGTACTAATAACTCATAACGGTAATTACACAAAATAAAAAAAATGTATTATACAATAAAATATCCAAAAAAATTCCAATAATAATAACACAACTAAAACTTACTCGTACAAATAAAAAATAATTCCTCTCGTAGCGGCACACATTTACGAACTAAATGAATTCATATGAAAATTACGTCGGCTTATGCCGACATGTTTTTTATTTTTTATACCTTAAAAAAAACAAATGGTTAACGGGTAACACTAAAAAAAATCACTAAATGGGGCTCAATGATTACAAAAATGTTTGTATAGGGGCACAACAAATCATGTTTGATGGTAAAGGTATGAAAATACCGACGGCTCTATCCGTCATGCATTTATAGAAGATTTAATTTACGTTGGCATATTACGCCGACGTGTCCCATCGTAAACCATTCAAAATGACGGCATATGCCGACGTGTCCGCGAAAGGGTTAAGCGATAAAACTAAAATTATGTTTTTTAGATTAGCTGAGGATCCATATTCAAGTTTTGTTCCAAATATTGTTTGCCATAATGGAGAATTGTAATTTATGCTGGAAACACATGAGCAGAATTTCTGCTAGCATCGCTGCCGGCAGAAATTCGGGTGAACTACATGAGCGTTGTTTTTGATAAGCAGAATGTTTTTTTGTGACATTTATTTGATACATATTTAATTTTAATGTACTATTTTTTTAAATGAATGATGCATTATTTTGTCACAAATTAATTAATTTTTATCCTCCATTTTGGCACTTGTCACCCAAAACTTATTTTCTGTCAACAAATTAAAAAAATGGATTGCAAAAAATAAAAACTATACAAATTGTACTAGATTTGTTATCTTTTACGTAATATAGCCTACTGATTCGCAGCAAAATTAGAAATAGAGACATGAAGCAGAATTCTACATGACAAGCAGAATACATGTATTTCAATTCATTTAAACTTGTGTATTCTAATTTTGCTGCTTACAGAATTCTGCTCATGTGTTTCCAGCATTAGTGAACTGTAGTAACCTTTGCATTCCAATCGAACATTTTTTTTTTTTTTTTTTTTTTTTTTATTAAAATAAATTGTATTTATTTATTTAATGTTATTACAATCTAGTCTCCTGGACTAATGAGCAATTTGTTTCTGACTTAATTTACTAACTTAATATTAATCTATGGCTTCTTCCCATTGGCGTTCCATAGAGTCTGGTCAATTGAATTAAACCACATCTTTGTAGTGGGCTTTACACAGCACAATGCTGTTTAAGCTAACAATTACACCAACTCAAAAGGTTTGGTTCTTTTAAGTCTGCGTGTTAAATTCGTGTTGCTTAGAAGCTGAGTTGCCTCAATGTTCACATGATGCCGGAGCCTCTCTTCATGTCTCCGCGCTTTCTCCTGAATTTCATTTACGATGAGGTTCATTTTAAGGTCCCTATGGAGATCATTGTTCCTGACATACCAAGGTGCATCGACGATGTTCCTTAATACCATATTCTGAAATCTTTGGATGATATTTACGTTGCTCTGTTTGGTACACCCCCAAAGTTGAATACCATACGTCCAAACCGGTTTCAATATTTGCTTATAAAGTAGCAGCTTGTTGTATGTTGATAAAGAAGAGTTCCTTCCCATCAGCCAATACATCTTTCTGTATTTAATTCTTAGTTCTTCACTTTTCTTCTTGACATGTGCTTTCCATCGCAGTTTAGCATCCAGGGTCATGCCGAGATACTTAGCTGTGTTTGCATACGGTACTATTTCTTGATTTATGGTAATCGGGATATTTTCGAATCGCCTGTTAGTGAAGTTGATGTGAACGGATTTAGTTTCATTTAGTTTTATTCGCCATCTTTTTGTCCATTTATAAATTTTAGTTATTGCTGATTGTAACTTTTGTGTTGACTCTTCGCTGCTTGTGCCAACAGCTAAGATCGCCGTGTCATCTGCAAAAGTCGCCACTGTATTGTTTTCTAATGCAGGAAGATCATAAGTGTACAGTAGGTATAAAACCGGCCCTAATACACTGCCCTGTGGAACTCCTGCGTTGATTTCTTTCAATTCAGAGAAAGTATCATCTAACTTAATCCTGAAGAATCTATCTTTTAAGTAAGATTCCAGTATATTAGCAAATTGGATTGGTAGAAGATTTCTTAATTTATGGTTAAGTCCTTCATGCCACACTCTATCAAATGCTTGGGCAACGTCTAGAAATATTGCTGAACAGATTTTTTTCTCCTCTAGTGCTTTCTCAATTATACTGGTTATTCGGTGAACTTGATCAATTGTTGAGTGTTGGTTACGAAAACCGAACTGATGATTTGGGATTAAGTTTTTACTCTCGATTATCGGATTTAACCTTTTTACCAGAAGCTTCTCAAAGAGTTTGGACATGACTGGCAATAGCGAAATTGGCCTATAAGATGAGGTTATGTGTGGTGGTTTCCCAGGTTTTGGGATCATGATTACTTCTGCAATTTTCCACAAGCTTGGTACATATTTGATTCTAAATGCTGCATTTATAAGATTGGTGAGCTTTACCAGAGCTTTCCTTGGCAGTTCTTTTAAGATTTCTGCAGTAATAAGATCGTAGCCAGGAGCTTTTTTCATATTCATATTAGTTTTTATCTCACACGCGACTTCTTTTGGTGTTGTCGGTAGGATTTCTTTACTTTCTTGCACAGCTTGTTCAGATATTATCTCAGCTTCTAATGTTTCATCTTGATGGGGCTGGAATATTTTTTCAAGATGTTCAGCAAATTCTCGAGCTTTGTCTTCATTATTCCTAGCCCATTTATCACCTGCTACTCGTATTGGAGGGTTCTGTATTATTGGTCTTTTAATTCTTTTGGTTGCTTTCCAAAGAGAATAATCAGTACTGCTATCATTAGTTAATTTTCTTAAATAGTTGCTAATTGATTCATTTTTCAATTCTTGGATCTCTCTTCTTAATTGTTGAGTGAGATTGTTCAAATTAGTTTTATCTTGGGGGGCCCTTGTTTGTTGCCATACTCTTCTCGCTTTTCTTTTTTCTGCTAGGAGTTCCCTAATTTCCAAAGGGTAGTTGTTTCCCTTGATTTTCTTTTTAACCTCAGGGGTATTTTCCCAAGCTGATTGCTGTATATCGTTTACAAATTTGTGAACTTCTTTGTCTAATTGCTCCTCGGTCTTTAATGGAACCATTAAGTTAATTTTTTCTTCTAGCGATAGTCTAAAGCATTCCCAATTGGTGTGATTATTTACTAGAAAAGGGTTCCTTTCTTTCTGAATAATTTTTTCACTTAACGTTAAAAGTATCGGTGAATGATCAGAGTTTAGGTTGTGGCTTTCATTTACTTGTATATAATTTACAGATATCTTCTTTATTATAAAGAAATCAATCAGATCTGGTACTTTATTTGGATCAGTAGGCCAGTAAGTTGGTTTTCCAGTTGAGAGAGCTTCACAACTGCATTTCCTAATGGCTGTTAGGAGTTCTTTACCCTTAGTTGTTGTTAACCTGGAGCCCCAGTGGGCATTTTTTGCATTAAAGTCTCCTCCAAGTATAAACCGTTTTCCTAATTTACTGAGGAACTCGAGATAATCCTTTTCTTTCAACGAGTGCTTCGGTGGGCAGTAAACACCAGCAATACAAATAGAACCATTTTTGGTTTTGACGTTAACAGCAGTTGCTTGTATTTCTTCTGTTTCATATTTTAACTCTTCATAGTGATGAATACTATTTCTGATTATAACAGCACTACCTCCTTTAGCAGTGTTTTCCGGATGAATGGTATGATATATATGATAATTTTTAAATTTAATGATTGTTTGTCTAGTGAAATGTGTTTCCGTGATGAGACATACATCGATTTTTTCTGTGTCCAGGACCACTTGCAATTCTTGTTGATGTTGCATAAGTCCATTGGCATTCCAACATACGATTCTAAGATCACCGGCCATTTTTCTGTTTAGGGATGGCTCCCTTAGTGCTGTATTCTAATTTCTGTAATCGCTCATCAAATGTATTGAGCCTGCTTAAAATTAATTTAAGTGTTTGACTTATATCGTCATTTTGACCAGTTTTCCCTGGATTCCCGTTACTCATCGTTACTTGGGCATAAGTCATTTTACCCAATTGTCCATGAGTAGTTCCCAACGCTCTACGATTTACTTCGGGTTGGCTCATCTTAATTGCCTGCTGCCTGAATAATCTTGGATTTTTAGCAATCACATTCCTATTTTTGATGTTTTGCAGTTCAATGGCAACGCTGCATCCTCTGTAGTTAGCCGGATGGTTTTCTCCACAGTGAACGCATTTAGGCTGAACATTTCTATCTTTTACACAATCTTTGGTATGATGTTTACCTAAACATTTGACACACCTGGGTTCCCTGCTGCAATATTTTTGTGTATGTCCATAGGCTTGACATTGTTTACATTGTGGTATAAGTTTAGATCGTCTTAGAGGCTGAATAACTACTTTGCACCCTAAGATGTACTTAATTTGATAAATTTTTTCGATATCTTCATCATTATCGAAGGTCAACATAAACATGTTGAGAGGTACTTTGCCTCTCCGTTTTAGCTTAATTGATGCTTCAGTAGCCTTAAATCCTTTTGCTTTCAGATCATCAATTATTTTTTCTGGTTTACACGTAGAGTGTAGATTTTTAGCCATAACCCTTATTGGTCTGGTTTGTTTGTCTTCAATCGTGTGCCAAGCACGTTTTTCTTCATTTAACATACTTGTCATTTTTCTGTAAGTTTCACCATCTTCCAAATTTATTTTGATGGTGTTTCCATTCATCACCTTTGCATTAAACTTATCAGTTGTAGTAATTTTTTTTAATTTCTCATAGAGTAGATCATAGTCTTTGACTTCATCTATTACTATTGGTGGTGGTGGAGGTATTTTTTTTGATGATTTCTGAATAATATTAGGAACATCATCCTTTAATTGAGGTGGGGAGGGCGTATTATTCAATTTTCTTTTTTTTCTAGCCCCTTTAACTCTTATCCACTCAGTTTCTCGAGCTAGTTCGTCTTCATCCGTATGGTACTCTTGTTCAGATGTAGTCTGGCTAGGAGTATGATAGATTGCCTCCTTTGGCTTAAGAGCTTTAACTTCGTTTTCAAGTGTTTTCATACGTTCCTGCAACCATGTAATTGTATCATTCAGTTGCTTGTTAATATTGTTGGCTTCAACTAGTGCATTATTAGCTCTACACAATTCATTGTGAAGCTTTTCTTCGTTTGTAGAACGAATGTTCTTGCTACTGGCCCCAATGGAAGGACTACGGCCTCTTATCGGAGAATACGATACTTTATTACTCCTATCGAAGGGATTTATAATATTAGTTTCTGATTCGCTCAGTTGAGCTTGTTTATTCACCAACATATCTTGTGATTGGTTAAAATATTTGTAGTTTAGCAATGGCTGGTCTCCCCCAGAATCCACGAGACCGACCTCCGAAGAGGGTGGATTTACCTGATTAACAGGTGTACCACCTGGGGTATTATTTTCCATATTCGTTCCGCTCATTGCTCATTTATAGTGTACTGCACTCGCATCTAGTATTTAGCCGACGTATTCACATCGTTGCCCGGGTGTTACCACTTGGAGGTATACTAGACACATTTGGTGGTTTCTACATAGTTGCAGCGTTGGAATATAGACCACGAGATACATGGCTATAGACGGTCAACCCCTACCCTATTGAGACGCACCCAACACCCCAAAAGTGTGGCCTACTTCACGGGCTAGTGTGGCCTACTTCACAGGCCAAAAATCAAACAACAACAACAAAAACAACAAATAAACAAAAAAACGTTTCTATATGAAACACTACCCCCACAAAGCCCGTTTCATTTGATCGTAAAACCAATCGAACATGTTTATAAATATTTTTAAGCATCTAGGTTTGCATTTGGATGCGAACAGAAACTGGAAAATTCATTTTCAAAAGATCAAAGAGAAATTAAATTTTTCTTTACGTGCCATGTATATTATGCTGCGCCAGTTTTGCCCATTTCCAGTTTTATTAAATTTTTATCATGCATGTTTTGAATCTAGGCTTTCCTATGGATTACCTTGTTAGGGCGGGGTTTATATGAATACATTGGGAGCAATATACATATTACAAAAATATACAGCTGCGGCAAAAATAATAGTATTGAATGAATCAAGATTATTCAATACAAACTGCCTTGAAAATAAAGCATAGTTTTTAAAAAATGTTGTTTTCCAAATTTTCAATATTTATTACATAATAAGAAAATAATATCATAATTTTGTTTAAAAGTATGAAAAATTCGAATATGTTGCAATTATGATGTAGCACTACTATTATTTTTGCCGCAACTGTATTGTTCGTGTTATGTTTTTTAAAAGTCGTCGTGATCGTTCTTGGCCATTATTTTTGGCTTGTAAAATTTTACCATTGCAACATCTATATGTTTTTAAAGTCTTGAAATTATTTTTCTGTAGAAGTGGGCACCGAATTCTTAGATTAAGTACAGTTTACGACATTCGTAATAACTACAGATACTTCCTGTCAGTACCGGCTTTTATTAGTGAAGCTTACCGCAAGTACTACTTAGTTTCGGCCCCCACATTTTTTAATCATTTGCCACTTTTATTACGTGCGCAGTTTAATAATAAATCAACTATTAATTTGATTAAGGATTGGTTGTTTGAAAATCGTGATATTGGCTTTATGTTTATAAAATAAATAATTTATATTTTGTGTTGTTTGATGGTTTTATATTTTATTTAAATTGTATTTTATTTAAGTTGTATTTTTTGTAATTTTCAATTTTTAAGGTTATTCGCTACTGCCTTTTGGCATAGAATAACCTATCTTCATAACCTTGTTTTAATTAGTTTTTTAGTGTTTTTTATAATTTTGTATAATATTTTTAAGGTTGTGAGGAATAAATAAATAAAAAAAAATAAAAAATTTGATTTAATGCGGTACTTTAGCATTCAAAACTTTTTATGGTTTATTAAATTAATTGAAATAACATAATAACGTTTTGATTATTTACGAATTTTAAGTTGCGACAATTTAGTAAAACCTTTTTGCATTATTAATTTTAAATTGAAATACGAGAAAATGATATTTTGTTATTTTTCATTTGACGTTTTTTTGTGTAGCTACATTTTTTAACACTTTTTCTCTCACTTATTTCTTACACTTTTTTTAGTGTCAAACTACACTTTAAATTATCGTTAGAAACTTCACTCCGGTGCTACGACCAAACTACAAAAATACAATTCTCGCTTAATACTTAAGTATCAAGCAGAACGTACTGACTTAGCGAATTATATTCACTAAAATATAAAAAAAAAACCAAGGAGAGATCTCATTTATTATTAAGAAGTTAAAAAATTGTCTGATAATCAAATTGATTTTTTGGCTTTATTATAGACAATATATTCGTAAAGTTATTTGAGAGTCGATACATTTGTATTGACTCTGGGGTAATGATATTTTTACTTTATTGGCCTCTGTATTTTTACATCAGAAATCGTGATCAAATGAGTTAACATTTAAAAAATGTATCGGTGATTGGACTAAAAAAAAATCAATACAACGAAAGTTGGTTCGGATCCCAGAATAAACAGATATATGTATATTGAAGGATGTAACAAAATATGCTGACCATAAAATGTGCGGTATCTGAGTTTAAAGATCAAATATGGTTTATCCTCATTACAAATTGTTGTACATGGGTCAAACAACGAGAAACCAATACTAACGGGAAGCACGAATGAGAAACCAATATTAACGGGCACAGTAAAAATCAATAACCAATTGTAATAAGGAATAAATTATATCATGGATTAAAAGGTACCTACACCTTACATACATTGAATTATTCAAATTAGTATACATCTTAAGTGAATCATGTACATTCTAATTGGAAGTGTTAATAGTCCAACTAGGCTAATTGATATTATGCTTGAAAGCAGGATTGTTAGCTCAGAGCTGGTGAATTCCACCATTGAGAAGCAGATGATTAAGGGATCCCCGCAAAGAAGGGTCTTGTCATCTCTTTTCTGGAACACAAGTTATAAATTGTTTACTATCGGAGCTGAAGAAAGAGGATATAGAAGTGATTGCACGCACCATTGAGCTAACACACTGGATCTACACCGCTTTAGTGAGACCTATACTCATATATGGGGTGAGTGAGTGCAGAAAATATACAAGAATAAGATAGAGAAGGTGCAAAGAAGGGTCTGTATGCTTCTAAGAGGGGCATTCAGTTCGACACTTACACGCGTCTTAAAGTTTATGTTTCACCTTCTTCCGATCGACCTTTTTGGTAAACAGATGACGGCAAATACGGTGGGTCGAAGTGTGTCCGTAAAGCGGATTAACAGGTTCGGATGTGTTCGATTGAGGGTTATATTTGGGCATGGTATTATTTACACCATATTTGATGAGGATTGTTTTGAACTGGACTGACATAAATTATTTTCCATTGTCAGTCAAAAATGTTTCCGGAACTGAAAATAAGTTGATTATTTGACCTTCCATGAATTCGACTAGAAGGAAAACAAATCGTGAATACTTATCCACCACAAGCAAAATAAATCCATTACAACGCTTGGTACGAGCATAAGGGCCCAAGAAGTTCATGCATAACCATTGAAATGAATGCTGAACTTCAGTGAAATTACCCATTGGAGGCCGGATTGGCTTACACATTTTGCACATCTCGCATTGGGATACATAACTTTTGATGCACTTCGCCATATTAGGCCAGTAAAAATACCACAAAATCTTCCAATGTTTTTGCAAAGCCAAAATACGGAAATAACGGAGGAGAGTGTGCTTGTTCCATGATTGTATGTGTCATCAAGATGACCAATGTCCATTCCGGTAAATCAGCGTCACGCATCTGGGTACCTTAGGATGGGCGAATAAAAAGTTTGTAGATTGGAATTTACACTAGATACTGTTTGAAAATTTAGGATTTAGTTAACATACTCTTCATTCGTATTCTGGTAAGTTCAAATCCAAGTGCAATGGTAAATCCTTTAATTATGTGTTAAGATTTCATCAACACTAAGACGAGTCAAAGTATCCGACACTATAATTTTAGAAAATCTTCGATGATGGATTTCAAAATCAAACCCTTGTAATTTCAGGCTCCAGCGTGCTAGTTTTCCGGAGAGGTCTTTTTGTGACATTAGCCACTATGGAGACTTCATTGATCGGTAATAATTACGAAATGGAATCCCTCCCCATGTAAGGCCGGAATCGTTTTATACTTAAAAATACCGCATAACATTCAAGCTCCGTGACTGAATAATTTCTCTGTGTTTTATTGACATAGGCTTTAGAAAAATCTTCGTATACAAGCTTACTTGGAACAATACACTGCGCCAACACCTGTCAAGGTCGCATCACATTGTACATAAAAGGTTTTTTTAAATTCCGGATTTCGTAAAACGGATGCTGTGATCAAGGCAAATCAACAAAAGCATACGTTGTACTTCTTCAGTTCAGATGCATTTTCGCCCATTTTTTAACAAATCCGTAATAGGTGCACTGTAGTTAGCGGTGAAACTCCAATACTATCCAGTTACACCAAGATCTATGAATCTGCTTTAGTGTACGAGGAGCATGGTAGATTTTGATTACGGAGACTTTTTTGGGATCTACCTGGAGCCAACCAGCATCAACAATATACCCGAGATACTTTATCTGTTTCATCATAAACTTGCTTTTATTTATGTTGATGGTGAGGTTAGCTTCATTCAATAATATAGCGACTTCTTTTAACAATGAAAAATGCTCCTCGATACTGCCTGAGGTGATCAACAGGTCATCTAAGTACACAAAGACACGATGCTACAGAAGAACTGATATAACACTGTGCGGTAGACGACACATTTGCTGAGGCGCCGTACATAACCCGAGAGGCATGACACGAAACTGACACAACGGTCTTCCTTGAACTGATAAAACTGTATATTGCCTAGACTTTCCGTCTAAAGGAATTTGCCAAAAGGCCTCTTTTAGATCAATACTACAAATAAATCTAGCTTTGATTTTAAATTGAGACACCGATCTTTTTGGTCAGCGTATTTTGTTACCGTTGGGGTGGGGTTGGAGTGGGGGTTGGGGTTCAAGTTGGGGTTGAAGTTGGGGTTGAAGTTTAAGTTGGGGTTGAAGTTGAAGTTGAAGTTGAAGTTGAAGTTGAAGTTGAAGTTTTCGTTATAATTTGGGGTTGGGGTGGGGTTGGAGTGGGGGTTGGGGTTGAAGTTGGGGTTGAAGTTGAAGTTTTCGTTATAATTTGGGGTTGGAGTTGGGGTTGGGGTTGGGGTTGGGGTTGGGGTTGGGGTTGAGGTTGAGGTTGAGGTTGAGGTTGAGGTTGAGGTTGAGGTTGAGGTTGAGGTTGAGGTTGAGGTTGAGGTTGAGGTTGAGGTTGAGGTTGAGGTTGAGGTTGAGGTTGAGGTTGAGGTTGAGGTTGAGGTTGAGGTTGAGGTTGAGGTTGAGGTTGAGGTTGAGGTTGAGGTTGAGGTTGAGGTTGAGGTTGAGGTTGAGGTTGAGGTTGAGGTTGAGGTTGAGGTTGAGGTTGAGGTTTGGGTTTGGGTTTGGGTTTGGGTTTGGGTTGGGATTGGGATTGGGGTTGGGGTTGGGGTTGGGGTTGGGGTTGGGGTTGGGGTTGGGGTTGGGGTTGGGGTTGGGGTTGGGGTTGGGGTTGGGGTTGGGGTTGGGGTTGGGGTTGGGGTTGGGGTTGGGGTTGGGGTTGGGGTTGGGGTTGGGGTTGGGGTTGGGGTTGGGGTTGGGGTTGGGGTTGGGGTTGGGGTTGGGGTTGGGGTTGGGGTTGGGGTTGGGGTTAGGGTTAGGGTTAGGGTTAGGGTTGGGGTTGGGGTTGGGGTTTGGGTTGGGGTTGGGGTTGGGGTTGGGGTTGGGGTTGGGGTTGGGGTTGGGGTTGGGGTTGGGGTTGGGGTTGGGGTTGGGGTTGGAGTTGGGGTTGGGGTTGGGGTTGGGGTTGGGGTTGGGGTTGGGGTTGGGGTTGGGGTTGGGGTTGGGGTTGGGGTTGGGGTTGGGGTTGGGGTTGGGGTTGGGGTTGGGGTTGGGGTTGGGGTTGGGGTTGGGGTTGGGGTTGGGGTTGGGGTTGGGGTTGGGGTTGGGGTTGGGGTTGGGGTTGGGGTTGGGGTTGGGGTTGGGGTTGGGGTTGGGGTTGGGGTTGGGGTTGGGGTTGGGGTTGGGGTTGGGGTTGGGGTTGGGGTTGGGGTTGGGGTTGGGGTTGGGGTTGGGGTTGGGGTTGGGGTTGGGGTTGGGGTTGGGGTTGGGGTTGGGGTTGGGGTTGGGGTTGGGGTTGGGGTTGGGGTTGGGGTTGGGGTTGGGGTTGGGGTTGGGGTTGGGGTTGGGGTTGGGGTTGGGGTTGGGGTTGGGGTTGGGGTTGGGGTTGGGGTTGGGGTTGGGGTTGGGGTTGGGGTTGGGGTTGGGGTTGGGGTTGGGGTTGGGGTTGGAGTTGGGGTTGGGGTTGGGGTTGGGGTTGGGGTTGGGGTTGGGGTTGGGGTTGGGGTTGGGGTTGGGGTTGGGGTTGGGGTTGGGGTTGGGGTTGGGGTTGGGGTTGGGGTTGGGGTTGGGGTTGGGGTTGGGATGTTGTTGGAATTGGGGTCGATATCAGTAAGGAGTTCAGTTAAGGACTTATTTCAGGGTTAAGTTGAAGGTCAGGTTGAGTTGAGGGCATGTACGTATTTGGCTTTTCTGCAGGGGTTTGGTAATGAATTTATTTGGGAGTTGAGTTGGAAGTAAAATTGGGTTGAATTGAGTTGAGTTCATATACACGTCTGGTTTTCAAATCGTGTTAATTTGGAGATTGAGTTTGGTATTGATTTAATGATTGAGTTAAGTGTCGAATTGGAAGTTGGTTTATGACCGGCTTTTGGGTTGGGTTGATGTTTAGTGTGTTTTTTTTATTTCCTCTTAACTTTTCAAATTGAAAACTTCACTGTTTTGCACTCCTTTTTTGATTTAAAGACAGAGTTTTATGTTTGAAATTATTAGTCCTATTGGGAATAGAATTAGGGTTAAGTTGAGGCGGTTCAGCCTTTTATATTTTAGTATTGAGATTATTCGTCAAACTTCAAGGTTATTTGAGATTTACTGGGAAATTCGGCATTGATTTTGAGATTATCGAGGTTTTCGATTTTATTGAACATTTTAAAGCTTGAATTAGAGTTTGTCGAACCGTTTTGAGGTTATTGATAAAAGATTTTGCAGGATTATTCTATGTAAATATTTTGAAATGTTAATGTTCCATAATTTTACAGATTACTTACGATTTTCGGAATTACACGAGAGCTTTTGACGTCATTCCTAAATGTTCGAGATTTCCACGATTATTCAACAATTCTGCCCTTATAACGTTAGATTTTTGGCCGGTGGGGTCCCACGACTTTATAGTATTACCGCTAATCCGAGATTCAAGATTACCTGCTCGATTTAGAAGATTATACGTTTGCCAGGTAAACCGAAATTTTTGAGGTGATTTTCGAGTTTTCTAAATTATTCAAGATAATATAAAGTTTTTGAGAATATTCAGGATTATTTAACAGTTCAGAAATGTTTGACGAGATTAAGTGAGTAATATCTGTGATCAGATAATAATGACTGTAAGGATGCTTATTGTCCAACCGAAAAACACTGAACCGTGCACAAACGAAATTTGTTAAACAGTTAAATGTATGTTCGTTCTCAAAACTCGTTGTTGCTTTCAAACTGTCTTGGTTGTAAACACCAGTAAATTTCGTTTACACGAGAAAAAAGAAGGGCCTTCACCACGCAAAGCTCATGAGTCCACCAAACAATCGAAACACCACGTTTGACCCATTTATACACAGATATAAAATATTAGAACAAATTAAAATCGAATGGTCTATGGAATAAATAAAGAGAGATCCTTAACGGTCGCTCGGTGTCTCCCGAGTCAAAAAAATGTTTTTTGCTGGTTCGCCTTTAAGCATTTAAAAAAGCATTCACAACATTATAACATACAGACGAAATAAGTCAGCGGTTTTATTTCAAGATTGTCTTGCAAATAGTTTTATCACCATGAAGATAATATTCGTTGTTTGATTCCAAAAAATGTGCATGAAACGTTGAACTCTTCCTCTTAAAATCATACACAAACATATTACGAAACGTTATTCATTTACGTAATAGATAAAAATCTAAATTTATCTATTTCACAGCTAAAAAGCAACGATTAAAATTTTCAGATCAGTTGCGATTATTATACTGTGCAGTACTTCAAATAGAATGTAAAATAAATTCATACACAAAATGAGTTCGACCACAATTGATGAAATGACCCGTGAAATGCAACGATTCGGATGGCTGGATTATTCAATATTCCTGTCCATGTTGGTCGCGTGCATTTTAATCGGCGTATACTTTGGATTTATTGAGAAGCGACAGAAACGGAGGACGAATAGGAGGCGTGGTTCAGTTGAGTTGGATTATTTGGTCGGTGGCCGAAATATGAGTGTACTGCCAGTTTCAATGTCGTTGATAGCAACATGGATTTCAGGCATATCGCTACTAGGCAGCTCAACCGAGATGTACATTTATGGGACAGGATTTATATTGACCTTGGTACCGACTGTGGTGGCCGCATTAATCGTTCATTACTTTCTGCTGCCAGTTATTATCGAACTTCAATTGACCTCGTTATATGAATATCTCGAAACACGATTTGATCGACGAATGCGATTATTCGGCTCAATTTTATACACTGTGAATCAAATTATTTGGATTCCGATCGTTGTTTATGTGCCTGCGCTCTCATTCAACCAAGGTAATGTAACAAACTAACTATTTCTGCAATAAATTCTGTTATAAATTTTATATTTTAGTGACTGGCATCGAAGTCTATATTATAACGCCAATTATTTGCCTAATCTGTATGGTGTACACAAGCATCGGTGGTATAAAGGCGGTTATCTGGACCGATTTTATTCAAATCGTTATAATGTACGGGGCAATGATAATAATTGTGGTCAAAGGGACAGCAAATGTAGGCGGATTTTCAACAGTGTACGATCGTAATAAGGCCAGTGGACGAATTGAGCTGCCCTCATTTGAATTTGATCCTACAATGCGACATACAATGTTTTCGATACTAATTGGTGGTGGATTCCATTTAACTGCTACGTATTGTGTCAATCAAGGACTGGTGCAACGGTATTTGTCGCTCCCAAATTTAAAATCGGCCCGACAAGCACTTTGGCTATTTGTGGCTGGAAATGCGTTACTCACGATGTTGTGTTTTTATAATGGGTTGCTAATTTATGCAACCTATTATGATTGTGATCCGCTTACAACAAAATTGGCCAGGGCTAAAGATCAACTCGTACCATTATTGGTTATGGATGTACTTCGCAATGTGCCAGGTCTAGCCGGATTATTTATTGCGGGAATATTTAGTGCTGCACTCAGCTCACTGTCAACCGCACTGAATAGTTTGGCTGCAGTCGCACTAGAGGATTTTATTAAGCCAAACTTTAAGAAGCCGCTTAGTGAACGCCAAACAAATATCGCGCTAAAATGTGTTGTATTGTCGGCCGGCACCATATGTTTCGGTCTAGTATTTGTAGTCGAACGTTTAGGATCTGTACTCCAACTAACGATTAGCCTCGCGGGCGTTACAATCGGGCCATTGCTTGGAATATTTCTAATGGGCCTCCTAATGCCATGGATCAATTCTAAATCAGTGTTTCTAGGCGGTTTGTCCGGCCTGTTGATTACAGGTTGGATCAGTTTTCGTACCCAATCACTTCAAGCATCTGGAAAAATTTGGTTCGAACAAAAACCGGTGACGACAATCGGATGTACTTACGAATATTTCAACGAGACTACAACTGCGAGACCACAAAATGAGCTTGACGCATCTAAAACGATTTACCACATGTCTTATCTGTTATTCACTATGTTTGGCATCTGCTCAACTATCATTGTGTCGAATCTGGCGGTAGCGATATTTGGACGTCAAGATCCGCTTACATTGAATCCAAATACGATAACACCTTTGGTACGAAAATACATTCAAACGGCAACAGTCGAGAAAATTCAGATGGAACAGAATTTAATGAAAGATGAGGAACGCCTTGTGTACACAGAGGTTAGTAACAGTGTAAATGGTAAATAAAAAAATATTTGTGATAATGACTGGCTTTATTTATTTGTGTGTTTTGGAAATGTTTCAACACTACGCAGACGGAAAAGTTTGCGGTTAGTGGAATTTTATCTTTTTAGCCTAACTATATACCTCATTCGTAATGACACTTTTGTATGTGGTTTTATCCAAATTAATTTCATTCACCTTAATCAGGTCATTGTGTCGTATTTTTAGATATCTCCTAGCAATTGGTGCAATGGAATTTGGATTCAACTTAACAAAATCTTCTCGACCAAAAACCAGCATAGTGAGATGTGCTATCGCAATGGCCGATACGGTACCAAATCCCGTGTAAAATAAATACGACATATGATAAATCGAGCTAGGTATCTCCGGTGGAACCAGCAATGTGGTTTGAATCACAAAGTTGTAAGTACATCCCGCCGTTGTAACCGGCTTTTCCAGATGAATAATTTCCCCGCTGGCTTGAAGTGTTTGTGTTTTAAATGTAATCCACGTGATGATTACCAGTCCTGAAATACCCCCGAAAAATACTGATCGTGAATTTATCCACGGCATCAAAAATCCCATTAGAAATATGGCCAGCAGGGGTCCAAGTGTTATACCCGAGAGGCTCATCGATAATTGGAGCACAGCACCAAGTTGTTCGACAACAAAGGCAAGTGCTACACAAATTATTCCCGCAATTAGAACAATAACTTTAAGCGCAATACTCGTTTGTCGCGCGGTCATCGCTTGCTTAAAACACGGCTTCACAAAATCTTCCAGCACAACAGCCGAGCTACTATTCAAGCCGGTCGATAGAGAGCTAAGCGCAGCCGTAAATATCCCCGAGACAAATAGCCCGGCTAATCCGGGTGTTGCCCTAAGTTTATCCATTACAAGTAACGAAAATAGTTGATCTCGCGCCTTCGCCAATTTTGTTACCAGCGGATCACAGTCGTAATAGGTTGCATAAATTAACAGACCTGTATAACAAAACAACATGGTTAGTATGATGTTGCCGATAACAAAAATCCATAATGATCGGCGAGTTCTTTTTAAATTTGGCAGCGACAAGTATCGCTGAATTAATCCTTGATTGACGCAAAACGCGGCAGTCGTATGAAAAATACCACCAATCACTAGCGACAGCATAGTATGTCGAACAGTGGGGTCTAATTGTAATGCAGGTAGCTCAATTCGACCACTGTCTGTGTTCCGCTGAATGACAACGGAAATTCCGCCAAGATTTACAGTTCCAATGATGACGATCAATATCATGGTGGAATATATTATGGTCATTTGAACGAAATCAGTCCATACAACCGCCTTAATTCCACCAACACTTGTGTACACCATACATAAGAGGCATGTGACCGGTGTAATGATATGAATATCGATTCCAGTTACTAAAAATTAGAAAATCATATTAGAAAATTTATTACGGCGCGCATATTTATGGACAACCTACCTTGATTAAACGATAATGCGGGCACATAGACAACGATCGGAATCCAAATTATTTGATTCAGCGTATACAAAATCGAGCCGAATAATCGCATCCGTCGATCAAATCGTATCTCTAGATATTCATACAATGAGGTCAATTGAAGTTGTATAACAACCGGCAGTACAATAAAATGTACCACCAGCCCTGCAACCGCCATCGAAACTATAATCATTCCAAATCCCGTACCATAAACGTACATTTCGGTTGACGAGCCCAGCAATGATATTCCAGAGTCTAGAGTTGCTATAAGTGAAAGGGCAACTGGTAATGAAAACATTTTTCGTCCTCCCAACAGGTGTTCCAATTCGATGGCGCCAGGTTCCATATTTTGAACGTTTTTTCGCCCCCGTTTTTTTACATACCCAAAGTAAATTCCGATGAAAATGCATGTAGCCAGCACTGTAACAAATATTATATAGTCCAACCATAGAAATTGCTGCATTTCTAAATTTAACGTATCCACATCGGCCATACTCATATTGGTAATGTAATTTTATATTTAAAAAGAATTGAACGTATACTAAACTATTATAGTTTGAACTTCACCGACATAAACTACTTTTATACTACTTTTATTACTTTAGCATGTAGAGTATGACAAATTTTATTGAAGGTTACGTGCATATCTTAACAATAAGTAACGTTAATCTGTCGTCGTCTTCAATTTGTTTTGTTGTTGTTTTTTGCGTTTCTAATCATGCGCATACAGAACAAAAAAAAAATTCAATGATTGTAGTAGAGAAATATTCTAAGATGAAGTAATTGGACTATTATCTTATTTTACGTATTTGCGTACGTTAAAAAAATAAATTATGATGTGTACAGTGACAATAATAATCACAGCTGACGTTAAAGTGGAGAATACATATGTACTTGAGCATATGAATAACATGAAATATGGTTTATATTAAGAGCAGGAATTTTTTTTTCGGTAGATCCTAATGATCAGCACTTAGCAAATTAGCAGATAAGCCAGATATTAGCCACGAATAAAATCAAACATATCAGAACATTACCAATGAAAGCAATAAGATTCCATTTATAAATAATGTACTGGCAATTATCCGAACCAGTCACGGGTATCGATATTTCTGAGAACATCACACAAAGTTATTTAGACGAAAAAAATACTTTAGCGCAACATATAAGCTATCTCGTTTCCTGTTTATTTTGCCGTTTTTCTCTTTACGCTACGAAGAGAAACTTGCAACCATTTTGACCCTTGTCCCTTTTTGCATTTTCTTTAAATTGCCCAAATGCCCTATCCGAAACCAGTGTTTCGCATTTTCCTAAATCCTATCTAAATTCCCCTAAATGTTGTTCATTCCGTAACACATTACTTTTCATTTACAGTTTATGCCGTTCTGCTTTTCACCATCCATTTTGTTTTTACCAGAGATCAGATCTTACGCGTCAACAGTTATTGTCGACACGTTAACTATTATTGTCGACGCGTCAACTATTATTGTCAACGCATCAACTATTATTGTCGATGCGTCAACTATTATTGTCGATGTTGACATTTGTTGACGTTGCCCATCACTGGTTTTTACCTTTTTCCATTACTCTCTACCTTTTATCTTTCACATTTTACCAGAGATGAGCAACGTCAACAAATGTCAACGTCGACAATAATAGTTGACGCATCGACAAAAATGGTTGACGCGTCAGATCCCATCTCTGCATTTTATCCTAGTTGTCCTTTTCCCATTACCTTTAGAAAAGGGAAACTTTTAATGGGAAAGATTTTAATACGAGCTTTCCAAATATATACATACGTGGTTTTTATATAGGCGATGACAAAGTTGGTCAATTTCACCAAAATTAGACAGAAATTGGTGTTTTTTTTATTTATATAATTATTACTTAGGTATCGTTAATTTATTTTCTCTATTTCGGTTTCAGTTTTCAATAATACATGTTTGTGGGAATTATGGTGTGTGTATATGTGTAAATATGTTATGGTAAATGTGCGTTCGACGGTAAATGTGTGTATTTACCGGTAACAGTTTGTAACGGGCAGCATTTTTCTTTATTTTCATGTACCCGTTCCAACAGACCCGTTTTCCAAAAATTTGGTCAATCTGATTCATGAGTACAACATGAATTTATTGTTTCAATTGGGGCAACCTAATTGTAACGTAAAATTGCTTGTACTCATACAAAATCAAAGAAACTAAAAATTGACACACTGAAAAGTGTCAAGTTGCATTAACCAAGAAATTATACACAATAATTTCATGACGCATTGATGTAATTTGACATACATAAAGTGTGCCAGTCTTGTTTTTTTTCCGGTGGAATTTCTACAAACAACAAACGCTATGTTTACTGCTTGTAGAAATTGTACAAAACACCAACCTAAGGTTTTTTTTGATTTGGCACATTATAATGTCCCAAATTCCTATGTTTTCATTTCGGTATTGTATACCAAACAGTTTTATTTGGGACGACCAACCCAAAAAGAAAAATAAAGTGGTTATCGGACAGACAGTCAGTTTTTGGTCTTTCGAGAAGTAACTCGAAAAATTCGCGGAAATTTGCTCACCGGAGCAAATAGTAAATTTTAGTAATATTGTAGTTGTGTGTTTTTTTTTTTGTAAATTGTGAGATTTGAAAGAAATAGTGAATAATTTGTAAATGCATAAAGAAAAAAAAAAAGATTAAGGTTTTGTTTGGTTTATATAGTAAATTACATAGTTTTTTTTGTTTGTTGCCTTAGCATAGTTAATGATTGATTTTGTGGTTAAAAAGAAAAAAAAATAAATTACTGATAAATAAAATTCATGAAAATAAGTGTTTCAATCTAGATAGTGTTTGGACTGTTATTTGAGTGTGTTAAGGTTGCCTAGTATTGATAAGCTTTAGGGCAAGAAAAGTTGTAAAGGAGAAATAAAGTCATCACAAGGCAGGTAAGGAAACAACAGAAAAGGTACGTGGGATTTTTTTTTATTTATTTACGGTTAACATCATTGTTTTGTCGTTTTTGTGGTGTTATTCTATTCGAAAAAAAATGTTAGGGTAAAGTAGTGGTGATTCCTCTTTTTACCTGATGAGCCACTTGGTTTGCTCCCGCTGAGTCACAGGGCTGACTCAGTGTGACAAACTTGGTTGCATGTAAATTTCCATTCCAATTGGTGGTCCATTGAACCACCCAATGTTAGTCCCGAATTTTATAACCTGCTTAAAACGGCTAAAACAAGGCTACAACATCCCTCACCAAACCCCACGCCACCCTGCTGAGCTAGCAGGAGTATATAGCCGTGGTGAGTGAGATGTTGTGTCAATTTCTATGTAACGGTGTAAGGGGTGAGGCATTACCCCTACCTTAACCCTACCATTAGGTACAAAGTGGCGCCCAAATTGAGGCCAATATCAGTCTCTAAATTAAATATTATCTCAGGCACCACTTTTTACAAAGTGGCGCCAAAACAGGGACAAATATTAGTCTCTTTATTAATTATAAGTTTGGCACTATTGTTTCATGTGGTGACCAAACGGATCGAGAACATCTGATCCAAGTTTTGTTTTATTTTATTGAATTTTTTTTTTTTTTTTGTTGTTTTTCAGCCAAAGTTTTTGTTTTTTTGTGTTTTAAATAAAGTGTTGTGTGATTAAATTTGAGCCTTGGGTTCAATTAGACGAAGGTTTATTGACGTGAATATGGCTGCGGCTTAGCCTGACCAAATACTTGGTGGGTCATATTCATGTTGAAGAAACTTAAAATTTGTGGATACAGTTGCTGGATCCATGATTACTCAGTCGTTTGTGGCATGTCCTAATCCACACTCTGGGGAACGAACTGTTGGTCATGGTAGCGACGGTAACACAGATTGTCTATTGAGTTGAAGTTTTTTTTTAAGTTTAATTCGGGACATATCCTAGTTTGCAGTGATACGTTTTTGTCCGTATTGCTGGATAATTTTCTGGCATGATCCAAGTGAGGGTGCTTGCACAGCTTGATGTCATACTTGAGAAATGTCATTCCTCAGCTTATGTTAATATTGTTGTAATAACAGATTAATGTTATAAAAATTTATAAGTTTTCTTTATGTTTTACTAGTTAAGTTTGCGTTAATGTTTCACTTCTGCAAAAAATCATTTTAATTTTTCATCCATCGGGATGGGTTTGCCAGTCCTCTGTAGTTTTATGTTCGTCCTGGATGCAGATCAGGACTAATGGGCATGTATTCGTCTCTACTGATAGGGCGAGTATGAATGCGAATTTGTCCCATAAGTTAGTACTGGTTACATTGTAAAAACATAAAGAAATGATTAAGAAGAAATAAAACAGTAACCGGCGAGTTATTGTGCCGTGGTAAAACAGACAATGCTTACGCAATCTAAGCAGAGATTGTATGTTATTGTTTACACGACCAGCGTACGACTTGTCATCCACACGGTCCGTGTCTTCCAAAGAAGGAATTTGAATCCGGTACTGTGTCAACGGGGACAAGGGTCTTGGTGGTGACCACGGGTGTAATTAATTGAAGTTCGACTCAGAGATCATAGCAGTGGAGCTCACTCAGTGGAGTTTTGAAGGTTCACTGCGAGATTGACTCAGAGGTTGTGAATTTCATTTATGTAAAGTGAGATTAAGACATTGCGCTCATAGCAGTAAGGCTCACTCTGTAGAGTTATGAATGCTTACTGCAAGGTTGAGGCAATTGGTTAAAATTTTACTTAAGATTGGCTTTTCAGTTTCCTTATTTCCCATCCTTGTTCGGCCACACCAGAGTGGGAATTTACATGCAAAAGACGGTGTATTAATCATGGTAGAGGGAGGAATGCTTAATTTTTTTTTATTATGTTTACAATATTTTATTTAGGGTTAAATTAAAATCATTTGTTTTGGTGAATCTTTGTGTCGCTGCTAGGGGTTTAACTACTAGCCAGCAAAATATTATTTTTCTTGTTTTTTTTAGGGTTAAAGTTTTTTTTTATATAATGGACGTAAGCTTACTAGAAGGTGATGAGCTTCTGGTAGAGTTGGAGGTGCGCGGGCTGATTAAACCAGGCGCAAAGAAGGTTACCGCCAAGATGAAGCGATCACTCAGAGTTAGGTTCCAGGCGGAACAGAAGGACTTCTATAAAGAACCTCGTGTCCGGCATGAGGCTGCAGAGAAGAACCCTTCACAGGAGGCCATTCTGTGCCAACAGAAGATACGGGAAATACAGCAGAACCTGTGGATAGACATCAGGGAAAAGAAGACACTGGACGGGATTTTACTTCCAGCTTTCACCAGGATAAACCACATCCAAGGAAGGATGAGGCGCTCAGTAAGTTGTGATATTTTTTCAGAAAAATACGATGAGATGTGCACGGCGCTGAGGGTTTTGGTGACGGTGGTGGAACGGTTAGACACAGGTCTAATTTCACCAAGTACCGCTGCAAAGATACTACTCAACCTGCAGTTTAATTTCAACGAGAAAGTGATCAAAGTTGAAAGTGAAGTTCTAAAATCTGATGAAGCAGAAGCTGGGGAAGTTGAAAATGAGCAAAAGATGTGGGAGACGGAAAGTGCGGAAGAAGTACAAAAGAAAGATGACGAGAAGGCGTTACTCGGAGGCAGGGCAGAAAAGAAGGTAATAGTGAAAGAAGATCCCGCATTAGATGAACACAAGGTTAGCGATTTTCAGGAGAACCTAAGTGAAGTGGAGGAATTGTCCGCGCAGGCGAAGTACATTTCCACCAGACGCACGCGCAGATCGCGGTTGCGGCGTAGGGCAAAGGCGAAGGTTCAATATCATGAGTGGAATATTGCATATGCAGTGCAAGTTGAAATTCCTGAAGACCAAGCTTTCCCACTCGAACATCAAGTAGAGAAAGACAAGGCAAATATATATGAGGTAAGCGATGAAACTCTTTCGCTCAAAGAGCAAGGGATAATTGAAGTCTACCAGCCTGTAGTTGAAGTTTCTACCCTGTCTGTTCAAAAGATCGGCTCCATCACTGCAAAGTCATCACAGAATGTCAGCAGGGATTCTGTGCAGCAAAAAGATCATGCACCATCGGGCGTTAAGAAGAAAGTAGTTCGCAAGCGCACGCACAGAGGGCAATGGGAGCGCAAAGTGCGACGGCTGCGCATGAGGCACCGTGGCACCGGCATGGTGAAGAGGAAACTTCGCAACACCTGTGACGCCGCAAAAGTCTACAAGTGGTTTGCGTGGCACATAGAACTAGCCGAGATAGCAACAGATCAACTATCAGATGTACTTGATCTGAGGTTAGAGGACGAGGTGCTGGCCAGAAAAAATTGGCGTCTGGTAGCAGCAACTACGTGGTTCGGGTGGTTACCATTTTACTTTTACAATGCCTACAAGATTGTAAATCATGTGAATAAATGGGTAATGTAAAAGTAAAATGAAGACTGGCACGTTTCTGGTTTATCGCCATAAGCTAAGAAGCACCAGTATTGAGAATTAGGGAATAGTTAAGTTAGGTAGGAATACTAACATTAAATAGGAGTTATGCTAGGGACACTAATCTAGGAAGTAAGTAGAATAGGAAATGTCATTAGTGATTACGGATTAGCAACAAGTCATGTTCAAGAATTTGAGTTGGTTTACAAGGGAGCAGTTGACCAAGTACAACGTTGGTGCTTAAATGCGAAGATTAAACCATTCTATCAGTCACTATAGTACAGATGGGAACATCCGTAGTAAACACATTTACATAATTTTCTCTAAATGTTACCGTATATATCCGCAATGATAGACAACAAACCAGCGCAAAGCACAAGAATACCAGCATCAGCAGCACCAGTTAGCAGATGAGACGTTGGATTCATTTATACCAGCTCTTGACTATCAAACTCAAAATTGTTCAAGAGGAGATCATCCTTGAAATCCAGTCATCACTATGGCACAGAGACGAGTTTAACACCACTCGTGTACCCATTCAACAGTAAGATAACTTAGTGTTCAAAGAGGTTCTAGTAAACAACCACTGTACCGGTTACTAACCATACTCGGCAGAAGCGCTAAGAATGTGTAAACTCTGAGAGGAAGGTCTACTAGACAAAGACTCGTTATACAACAGACAGTCACCTAAAGTCAATTTTTCCTCTTTTTGGGTAATTCAGGGGTAGATTAAGATTTTGTAGTTTACATTTAAAATCTAATGTAATGAGTATTCACATTTTTATTCCAAATAACGTTTTTAAATCAATAATAAACTAGAATAAGGTTATTAATAATCGATTTTGGTTTTATTTTCACAAAAATAACGGTTTTCAATTTTCGCTTTTCGTTCGATTAAAATATTATCGCTTTTCAGGATGAGAGGCTAAAAGTAGTCACGTAAGGATTATTTGGTAAGTGTCGTGCAGTTTGTTCTGGTAGGTAGATCCATGCCTTGATTCTCATCATCCCTAGTTGCTGTCCCTATTTCCTAACTCTATTCCAATCCATGTGGTCCACTAGCATTTATTCATCTTTGGCAAACCCCACCCCACTCCCTGAGCCTTAGCCGGCAAAAACATGACCACGTCAAAGCTCTGGATAGATGATCAACAATTTCAGTGACGAACGGCACTATTCTGGGACCGATTACCTATTGGTATCCGCTGCTGCCACCACGTTCGTTACACAGTTCATGGACATATGAGGAGACGAGGTTTCGATGTATATTGCAAATCACAAATCCAGCGTGTGACAACAACAAAAGCAACTCTCACCTCAAAGTTTAATCAGACGCAGGAAATCCAAACAGGGGAATATTTGCGAGAACTGCAGATATGGGTAAAGAAATACTGGACTGACCTAAAAGGAAGAAAGCACTGGCTAGGAGGAAACTTTTCATCGCATAATTCATTGTGTGGTAACTAGGAGAGGTATTGTTCATATTTGTATTAGCACTGGTAGCCATGGTTCGCCAACATCAAATCCCACAATTATAATATCCAGAAAAAAAATCAGCGGCTTATGCGCAAGGACCAAGCATAACAACACTAGATGGACTGATCTAAATAAATGCTAATGACATTTTAGGAACTAGATTTAAAAATAAATATATAAGATATATAACCTTACTTTAAGCAAAGAGGCGAGGTTATCTCAACTTTAAACTAGTAAACATAAGTACTGATGCAATAAATAGCCACAGCTATCAAGAAGTAAGTTAAGGTTGAGGCAGCGCCGTTCCAAATGTACTAACATAGCTATAGGTAAGATACGTATTTAGTTTATGAAAATCCTTTTAAGTAGTCTAGATAGTTACTAAGTTTAGAGAGAAAAAAACATAAAAAAAAAAAAAAAAAAAAAAAAAAAAAAAAAAAAAAATTATATTTACTCTCTATAGTAATAGGAATTTAGGAAAAAAATAGGAAAGTAGCAATTAGTAAACAATGTATTAGGGTTTTTGTTATTTAAGTTAGGGCAACCAAGTGGTTTAGTTTAAAAAATTAGTTATCATAAGCAAGTAAACAAACAGAAAAAAACACAAAACAAATAAGAAAAAACAACCACTGAAAGCGTGATCAATTATCATGTCAATTTTCTTTACCTTTCTCGTGACTATTCTGTCTTTATTCTTACTGTCTGATTATCCAAATAGGTTTCGTTTAATGAAGTTACACTTAGCCTGGCTAGCTCAATCAGTAGAGCATGAGTCAGGGTCTCGTGTGGGACGTACGCCACGTTGGGCTTTGGCCATTGCAGCCACAGCTTCCCTCAAATGCAAAATTTTTTTTCTCTTCCTTTTGTTATTTTGTTCCCCCACGTTTGTAACGGGCAGCATTTTTCTTTATTTTCATGTACCCGTTCCAACAGACCCGTTTTCCAAAAATTTGGTCAATCTGATTCATGAGTACAACATGAATTTATTGTTTCAATTGGGGCAACCTAATTGTAACGTAAAATTGATTGTACTCATACAAAATCAAAGTAACTAAAAATTGACACACTGGAGTTGGAAAGAAAATAAATTAAGAAATTTAGGAAAATGGGAGTTTAAAGATCTAAATCTTTAACAATTCGTAAAATTTAGGAAGCCTGACATTTAGAGAATTTTAAAAACATTTTTCAAATTTAGAAGTTGTATTAGGAATTAGTTAATTTAGACATTTAATATTTTGTATTAAGATTAAGCAAACTTAATACTAAATATACATTAAGCTTAAGATTTTCGAAATTTAGAAAATTAACAAATTCCATAGGTATTTGTAAATTTTAGGAATATGGAAATTTAAATAATTTAGAAATACAAAAATATAAAGTATTATTTAGAATTATTGATTTTAGTAACATGTATACATATGTATGTACATATATGGTCCTTTGGTATAAAAGGAAAAATTTAGGAATGAACAGTTGCTCATTTCACGAGAAACTGCAATGGACCCTTCCATTAAGTCGCGGGTTAAGGAAAAACGGAGTTCCAGGCAAGTTTAGTTCCTCCACCGCCTACTGGTATAAATAATTAAATTTTTCCTTCAACTCATTGAATCGAGAAAAACATTTTTTACGCCGCAGACCAATATCAAAAACTTGGAATAGCTCAAAAATTTTCAATAATTCCGAAATAATCTCAAAAATATTGGTCACAAAGCATCTCAAAAATTCTAAATACGAATTATCAGTGAATGACATGGAGTTCAATCCGATGTTTTTAATTTCAATGTGTAATTTTCATAAATAATAAACTTGAATTTGGCAGTTTGAATTTGATTTGGAAAAGGATGAATATGTTTTGTAAAAGGTTGAATTTGGAGTACAAAACCTATAGCTCAAACTCTATTCAATCTATCATTCGAGTACGTTATTCGTCAGCTTAATATAGCACAGCGTAGCTGCCTGTATTATAAATCAACCCAACTATTAGCATACGCTGACGATATTTGCATTCTGGGTCGCAACATCATCTCTCTGAAAGAGGTCCTCCTCCCATTGGAATTAACAGCCCAACAAATAGGCCTTCAGATCAATGAAGCGAAGACCAAATACATGGTGACCGCAAGAAGGCAGACTCGTGGGGACTTCATTTCAGGAGATACTCAATATGAAAAGGTGAATGAGTTTAAATACCTAGGATCACTGATCACAGAGCAAAACTCCGTTTCTGTGGACATTTCATCGAGGATCGCAGCAGGCTACCGAGCATTTTACGCCAATATAAAAATTTTCAAGTCTCCTCATATATCGCGCAAAATAAAATTGGACATCTACAAGGCGCTGATAAGACCAGTTGTCACCTTCGGTTGTGAGTTTTGGACACTAACAGCGCAAAACATCCAGAAAATCGCTGTAACTGAGCGTAAAATGATAAGAAGAATTCTCGGTCCCATTAAAGAGGGAGCCACGTACAGAATGCGAATGAATCACGAGATCAGAAATGATCTCGATAAAGTAGACATCATAGGATTCATAAAATCGTCAAGGCTGAGATGGCTTGGGCACGTACTACGTTCACAAAATCGGACCACTAAACAGGCCTTGGAGTCGGCACCAGTGAAAGTAGGACCTCGTGGGAGACCACCTACCCGATGGATGGACGACGTTGAGAGGGACCTATACACACTCGGTCACCGTGTCTGGCGTTCTCTTGTGGCGGATCGAAATATTTGGAGCAGCATCGTTGAGGCGGCCAAATCCCTTCATGGGATGTAGCGCCAGCGGAAGAAGAAGAAGATCCGTGAACAGGGTGAACTCACGACCTTCTAACAAATATTTGAAGTGCTTAATGCCAGAGTAAGCTGCAAGCAACTCTCTGTCATAAGCACTGTACCGTTGTTCTGTTTCGTTGAGTCGTACTGAGAAGAAACTGAGTGGTTGCCAAACTCCTGCTACACACTGCTGGGCCACGGCCCCAATCGCCGTGTCCGATGCGTCAACCATAATGGATAACCTAGCCGTGGCTGAAGGATGTGCCAGTACGCTTGACATAGTTTATCCTTACAATTCTCAAAGGCTTGTATTGACGGATCTGACCATTGTATCGGAGTTTTACTGTTTTTTTTATATCCCTTCAAGAAGTCGTTCAGTAAAATTTGATCTAGAGCCGCGTTTGGAATGAAGCGCCGGTAAAAATTAATCATACCCAAAAATCTTTTGAGATGGTTAACTGTCGTTGGCCTTTCAAAATTCTTAATTATTTCAATTCTCCCCTGGGTGGGTGAAATGCCGTGTTTATTAACTGTATGTCCTAGGAAGGTATTCTCCTGTGCTGCGAACACACATTTGTCTGGGTTAATCACCAAACCATGTTCCGAAAATTTTTGTAGAACCTCATTTAGATGCTCCAGATGTTCCTCGAAAGATTTTGACGCTATTAAAACATCGTCCAAATAGACGAAACAAAAACTCAAACTAGCAAATATTGAATGCATCAATCTTTGGAAGGTTTGCGCTGCGTTCCTAAGACCAAATGTCATTTTGGTGAACTCAAATAAACCAAAGGGTGTCGTAATGGCAGTCTTTGGAATATCTGACATTTCAATTGGTATTTGGTGGTATGCTTGAACTAAATCTAGTGACGTAAATATCGTGCACCCATCAAGCTGGTAAGAAAAGTCTTGCAGATGTGGTATAGGATATCCGTCGGGTATCGTAATGTTGTTTAACGCCCTGTAATCGCCGCATGGTCTCCAAGTACCATTCTTCTTCATGACCAGGTGTAGTAGACTTGACCACGCACTGCTACTGGGACGACAAATGCCCTGCGACATCCAGAGTTCGAATTCGTCCTTTGCGATTTTTAATTTGTCAGGAGCCAGTCTCCGCGTTTTGCAAGCTGTTGGAGGTCCCTTTGTCTTTAACCGGTGTGTGACGGTGTGTTGGATGACATTCTTACCTAGCGTGCCCTTTTTAATTTCCCGAAATTTTGAGAGTAGGCTCTGAATTTTTGGATGTAATAGCGACTTGTTCAGTAATAATAGCGCCTGTTCTGCGTTGTTCGTAATAGTTCCTTTGACAAACAAGGAGGTTAATGGATATATTACCCTCTGTCCCTGGATGTCAACTAACAACCCAGTATGCTTTAGAAAATCCGATCCTAACATCGGAATGGATACATCTGCAATAACGAATTCACACAAAAATTCTCGTCGGAGTCCAATATCTAACTTCATAATTTTAACGCCAAAAGCTTTGACTGGTGTTCCGTTTGCTGCGAATAAATTTGATGCCGTTGCCGAATGAATGTTCTTAAAGGATTTGGCTGGTAGTACCGAAATGTCTGCGCCGATTAAAAAATTAAATTTTGAACGCGTGTCAAAAATGAGGAGTCGGCTGATGTTGTTCCATCAATTGCCGCCGTTGCCCGTTGATGGGAGCTTTAAAATCCCTCTTCTGTTCGAGATCTCTCGACCCTTCAAAAAACTTGCACCCGGGAACACATGTCCTTGCCTTGTTACCAAACTTAAAATGATATTAGCATTGGTCAAACTTTTGGTTTATCCGGTTAAGTGAAGACGTACGAGATCGATCTCTGGAACCATTGCCTGAATTTTGATTTGACCGTGATCGTGACTTTTTGAACTCACCGTATAATTCCGAAATCATCATTGTCAAACGATTAATGTTTTGTGATTGTGACATCTCTGATTTTTCGGTTAATGACGAAGTTTCTGTGTCCACACTCGCTGGTACCGTATATGTTGAAATTTTCGATATCGTTTTCAAACGTTGTCAGTATCAACTGTACCTGGGGAGGGAGTCGCTTCATCCACAACTGCTTGAGTGTTCCCTCGTCAAAAGCTGTTCCGAACTTGTTCAACAGCTGTGACGGCTTCTGGTCTCCCAAGGTAAGTCCATGCAATACATTGTTCAACTTGGATCGCTCAGATTCGCCTAAGGTTCAAATGACTTCGTTCTTGAAGGTAGTATACGGATTTGGCCCTTTGTCACGTAATATTAGCCCAGCGAATGTTTCATGATGCCTCGCATCTAATGCCGCAACCGCGTGGCTATACCGGGTCCTTTCTGATTTAATATTCGACAATTCAAAGGTTTGCTTCAGAATATTAAACCACACCGCTGGGTTTTGTGAATACAGAATCTGTGGTGGCTTAAACGTTACGAGTCCAATGTGGGAAGTTGCTAATCCTGTGGCTTGTGGTGCGTTTTCCAGAGGAGTTGCTGCCGCTGAACTACTGAGAGCTATTTCCAGTTGTCTGAGTCGTTGCTGTTCGTTGACGTATCGTTGTAGTTGGTCTGCCGTCCATGTCACTGTTGAAGGTGAACCGTCAGTCGAATTTCCTGGTGGTGGAGTATCCCCCGCGTCGTTCACCATGATAATAACTTAACTTTTACACTAAAACACTATTTAGTGCGTTCTTTTATTCGCTATCCGGAGCTGCTATCGAGAGCCGTCATATGAAAATAGCTCCGGATAGCGGCTCCATATAAATAGGTAGAGCTAAATATATTTTATTTCACGTTTTCACTTATGTATTGAATTAAAAATTATATTTTGACATTAAATAAATGTAATTTACCAATAAATAGCACATCAAATTTAAATTTGGGTGTAGAAAAATGACTGCTCCGCATAGCAGCTATCGGGAGCGAATAAAAAAACGCAGCTATTATTACCACCGAAAGAAAAATGTTTCTTTATTTTAACCGAACGAATATCACAGCCTCGAAAACAACAGAGAATTGATTACCGTGGTAAATTTGGTTTGTCCCAGTAACGAATCGACAAAAAATATTTGAAAACAGAAATATTTTCAAATAAAAATAATAAAGTAAAGAAAACGATTTCGAAATTATTTTGTTTTTTTTATAAAAAATGTAGTCAGCCCAAAAAATTATGAAAAGTGTACTCACGTTTTTCGTTGCCGCCCCGGTGGCACAGTGAGTTCGATTCCCGGCGGGTGATGAAAAAATCACGGCTGGTTAAGGGTAGGATCAATGAATTAATCACTCATTATCCGTTAACAAAAATGATTACGAAACTTCAAAATGAAGCGGCCAAATCCCTCTATGGGATGTAGCGCCAGCGAAAAAAAAAAAAAAAAAAACCTTCCATATTCTTCTTAATTCCTTTAAATGAAATTGCTTTACGGTAACATGCATCACGTAGTTTTGATGAACGCTGTTTTTATTTCGAATCTTAAAAGTAAACCCCTTTAAAAAGCGGAAAATCTTCGCTTCAAATGCATGAGTTCATTGGAAAATCATGAAAAAATTTAAATAAAATAACAAATTATTTCCATTTTTGACATGTTTACTAGATTTAGAACTAGTACTAAAAACTATATCTCGCAAGGAGAACTAGAATACAAATTTGTGGAACGGAATTTTTCAGCGAAAAAACGAAATGTGGGAAAAATAAAAATTCCGTTCCAACCCAATTCATTTCACAAAACCGAAATCTACATACTGATGTGTGCCCGGGTTTTCTTACCGCAAAATTGTATTCCCCTCTGAGCGCTTACCACTGGTGGGAGCTAGGGCCCCAGGTTGAAATACAATTTCTCGATAATACAAGAATCCTAATTACTTAAATCTAATGGCTGCGATTGTTCCTGTATCCTGGTAATAGCTGGTTCACTGCTGAGGACTGCTTATTACCCCAGATCACCTCGGGGTCACCAATTGAGGAGGTAGGTATGGGCTGTGGCTGGCTTACCTACTCCCAAATTTATTTTTATTTTCTTCTGAGGTAATTCACGTCTTCCCAAACTTCTCTGTGAGGAAACCGTATATTTATGTAACCTCTCTGTGAGGAAACCGAATATTTCTGTGGCGGCTGATTTCAGCTGCGGTTGCAAATTATATTTAATTGAATAGTTTTATTCTGGTTCCAAATATACTAGTTCAATTGAACTACAACGTTTTTTATTTTCACAATATTTTTATTTTTTATTTGTTGATCAAAAAATTCTCAACTTCCTTAATATCAATTCCCTAATATTAATGTTTTTTTGAAAAAACAAAAACCCCCAGGGAAAACTTGTATTTCCCTGGCACACCGAGTCTGAAAAAAAAAGTCTCCACTTTTCCACAATTCCCTGAGCTTTCAACCGACAAAATAATTAATAAATTTGGCGCGAACAAACCATCTACCGATAATCAAAACTCCACAATACGCCACACATTCACGACTGCAATCGCAATGCAATTTTTAAACGAAAGAGACAGATAACCCCTATACACATCAAATCAAAATTATGTGTCTTTGATATTTTGTAGTACGGAATATAGACGAAATTAGAGCTGTTTTTTCCACACAATGGAAAAATTGCATATTGGGTTTCTTTGGCGAGTAGTATGGAATTCCGTGTATTTTTTATGTTTCTTTCCATAGAAAAAGTGTGGTTTCCGCAAGAGAATGCACATGGAATTCCGCTTGAATTGAATATTGGGATATCTTTATTGACACTATAGGTAAAGTGGTTTCAGTGCCATCTCTGATTATATTTTGGAAAATGTTTGCTAATTATTTAGTGCAATTGTCATCAAGTTTGAAGAAAATATTCTTTAATAAAAATATTTAAATATTCTTTTAGTCTTTAATTTTAAATAAGATTTGGTTTATGGCAGGTTACCTAGTGTCAATTGACGATTGGAGGATCGTGGGTACTATGTAGCGGAGCAATTCGGGACTGAACTAAATATAGGGAAAAAATGTCTGTGAAGTTAGCACGAAAAGTTAGCACGAAAAACGCAATGGCAACACCAATGGTTTACATCTTGTAGCGTTCCATATGGTAGGGAACAAAAGAAAGCGGTGCGAAAATAATATGAGAGAAGCTACCAACGACGGAGCAAGTATATTTCATTTTTGGTAAATGTAGTTATGATTACTTGTCCATTCGTTTAAAAACATATAAAAAATAAAAATAAAAAATTCCTCATTGTACTACATTTTATTGGCCTATGAAATCCCTCCTACATGACTCACCGTTTTATTAGATTTGTACTTCATTGTTGCGATTTCAAAGTCATTAAATAAATTTTATTAATGAATCAATTTATAATTTTTTTGTTCACATACATACCACAATGGATGCAACGACTGAGGCTATCGTCCACTAGATAGCATGACAATGGATGAAAATGAAGATTAATAATTTGCCAAGATGACAGCACAAGACACGGCGGAGATGTACCATTAAAGTGATTTGGTAGCAGCGATGATCGATGAAGAGCAGTCAAGTTTGGAACTCCACCAAGACAACAGGAGAAAATAAAAACAAATCGGTGATTAAGAAATCACAGAATTTATTATAATTAATAAAGTATTGGCGGAAAATTTGGCCTAACTTTTTCTTTCGTATAATTAAATAGTTTTTTTTTTGTATGTAAAATTTTGTAAAATTATAAACACAAATTGTGTCACAAATACTTACAGTATTGTATTTTGGTATTTGTATAAAACGTAAAGAAGTAAACAGTTTATAATAAAAAAAAAAAAGAAAGCAAGAAAATGGGGAAATTTGTAAAAATCCGAAATTAATAAATGTGTGATAAAAGATCTTTGTGAGAATTCAAGACAGTTATTTGTTTCATTTGTCCGCTCTCTGTGTTTTTTTTTTTTTGTGATTATCGAACGTTTTTCGATTGGTGAGTTTATGTGTCCGCATGCACCAATTAAAGTCGATTTTGAAGCCCGTTAGAATATCATTCGATTTGTAGATCGATTTATGGGCGAACATTAATATCAGTGAAGGTGTGCCATGGGTGTGTGCAAATAAAAAAAATAAAGAAATAAATAAAAAAGTGCGAAACAAGAATAATAGAGTTAATAATTAGATAATTATAATTAAATGGACACAAACAAAAATATAATAAAATAGTGGTGTATGATTGGCTCAGACCAATAAAACAAAAACAGACAAGTGAAACAAAAATCGGAGTGGATGCCGTTGGTGAAAAGCGGAGGACAAAAGCTGTTAAACAGCGGTGAGTCATTCCTTTAATTATTTTGTTACCACAGTTATTGTTTTTCCCTCAAACTCTTGTCCAACGTCCTGTCGCTTGTTTTTACCATAATGAGTTGTACAGACCGGTGGTGGTAGTTTCCTTGTTAACAGATCAAGTAATCCCCCCTCGAGTATCCTGCTCGTGGAGCTTATAGCCGGGAGAAAAATTACGTGTCGGTAGACTGGCGCCCAATTCGTGATTTAAACTATTGTCTACCGGAAACTACCTCTATGGTGTGTATGGCACGTTACAATCTTTAATGTTCTACTTTTAGTACAAGTCAGCACGAAAATGGTTTAAGAATTAGCTAAATAGTAAAATGTTGCATGACATAAAGGAACAACACAAATACATTTTTAAATATAAGTTTTAATATTTGAAAAGTAAAACAGAAAAATACTTTTCAATTTTGAAAAACATTTCATGACCCAGAACGATCCGAACCAAATAATATATTCCTTTAAAAATAGGTTTTTTTGTTATCCTAATATCCCACCCAGTATTTTTTTACCACAGATTTGATTTCCTCTTATAGAACATCTATTTATAATGTTACAAAGGAATTTTTAGAATTATCTAATGACCCATTCAAAATGGGTTGGTGTGGGATACTTCAAATTAAAATTTTTTCAGATGATTAATCAATAATTACTAAGGTCTTTTGAATTATTGAACAGTTAATTTGTCAACCTCAGTTGTTATTTCATTAAATAGGTCCACCTTTTAGCATGTTCAATGGCAAAATTGAGGAATTTCGTATGACCCCTTTAAAAGTTATAAATGGTAACTTCAACTTTCAAACATTTCATATGAACGTTCAAAAATAAGCAATAATTGCTTTTGAATTATTGAACCGCTAATTTGTCAACCTCAGTTGTTATTTCATTATATAGGCCGATCATTTACCATGTTCCATGGTAAAATTCAGAAATTTTGTATGACCCCTTCAAAAGTTATAAACGGTAACTTCATCTTTCAAACATTTTTATGGACGTTAAACTATAAGTACTAATTGCTTTTAAATTATTGAACCATTAATTTGTCAACCTCAGCTGTTATTTCGTTATATAGGCCGGCCATTTACGAAGTTCCGTAGCAAAATTCAGAAATTTCGCATGACCACCTCAAAAGTTATAAACCATTTAGTATTATATTCTGTGAAAGAGCCGCGACATATTCTGGAAAAAATTGAGAGAAGTTCTGTAAAAATATTTTGGAAAAGGGGAAATTTACTGCTCTTTCTTGTAATATATTCCCAGATTAATATTATCGGGGTCTTTTCAAACACCGTTTGAAAAAACAACATTTTAAATTGATACTAGTTTAAGCTAAAATCTATTTCTTTTTGTTTTTCTTAATAGTTATTTAAATTTAATACACTAAAATTTTTAATGGTTTAGTTCCAGCATTAATTTTTAATAAATTTTTTAGTACAGTAGTACCAGATTAAACTTTTTGATAATTTTCTGCTAACTTTTCGTGCTAACTTCCTACCGGTGGGAAAAAGGGGAAATATTCAGTAAAGGAAGACATATTCTGGAAAATAGGAAGAATTTACAGCTATTTTATAGTTATTTAATTTCCCAAGTAAATAAATAGCCAAGCTACCTCCCGATTTTATATATTCCAGAACTTCATTTTTTCATTTAACAATCCAATTTCCACCGTACCCGTCAAATTTTATCATAATCCTGAAAGAAATGGCCGAGCTATAGACTAATTGGTGATATTCCAAAAAGGTATCCAAAAATCTCCATTTTTTGTCAAACCTCTTGATCCCGGTCTTTTTGTCAATCCCAAAATCCCCAAATCCCTGTTTTCTGTCAGTACCGAAATCCGGGATCCCGGGATTGCATCCCCTAAAACCAATAAGTAAAATTTCGGATAATGCGAACTAACAATTGCACCAATTGTAATAAAAAAATTTAAATCAAACTAATTTTATAACTTTAAATTTTCAGTTTAGTGATAAGGCGATCTGGTTAACAGTGGTTACATCTCAATGTACACTAAATATCTTTTATTATTCGTTTAGTTGATACCCGTTATCGCATGCCCACGTTTATTTATCTTAACAATGTCATAAATCCATCGTCTGTAAAAAAAAATATAAACAGCAGCTTGTAACAATATTTAATTAACGATTAAGTCAGGTATGCAAATTCAAAACTCGGTTAACATTTTTTTCTTTCTTTAAACAAATTTATTTTGCTTTAGAATAAACAATATCGGTTTCTTCGGCGGGCTCCTCGACTGTGTTGTCAACCACATCTTTACGATCCAAGATATGAATCATTTCGATTTTTTCTTTATCAAGCGGTTTTTCCAATTGGTTTTGAACAACATCTTTCGACCGCACTAATCGGCGGATGACTGGTGACAGTAGGTCCAAATCAAGTTCATCAGGATTTTGGCGGCCAACTATCAGCATCGCGAAATGTGTTACCAATATGGTAATGAGACATCCGAATAGTGTGTTGTACATGTATGACAAGTGAAAAATAGATTTTGATTCAGACATTTCACTTGCAATAGTTTGAGATGAGACGATGGTTATGTTATCGAAGTGATACGTGCATCCGGATGTAGTGACTGGTTTTGGTGGATAAACGATTTGACCGGCGGATTGAAGTGCTTGCGCCTTGAATACCACAAAGCCGGTAACAAATAGTGACGTAATACCACTAATTAGAGCCGATTTTTTATTCACCCAAGGCATCGTTAATCCCATCACAAAAATTCCAAATAGTGGTCCGATTGTTAAACCACTGATACTATATGCTAGTTGGAGTACAGTACCTAATTTCTCCACAATCATTACAAGGAACACACATATTACACCGGCTGCTACAACTACTCCGCGTAACACATAATCTGTTTGCTTTCGGGTGAGCGGTGTTTTAACGTACGGCTTAATAAAATCTTCGAGAACAACGGCCGATAAACTATTGAGCGAAGTTGAAAGTGAACTTAATGCCGCACTAAATATCCCGGAAACAAAAAGCCCGGGCAGTCCGGGCGTATTTCGGAATAAATCCATAATATACAATGGTACTAATTGATCCTTGGCCTGGGCCAGTTTAGTTGATAGTGGATCGCAATCGTGGTAGGTGGCAAAAATTAGTAATCCATTATAACAACATAAAAATATCATTAGGACGGCACCGACAATAAAAGTCCATAACGATTTTTTGGCCGCATTAATATTAGGCAGTGACAGGAACCGTTGTACTAGTCCCTGATTAACACCACTTCCGGCCGTCCAAAACATTCCACCGCCAATTATAAGCGAAAATACTGAATGGCGAATAGTTGGATCGAGACTAAATGACGGGAATTCAATTCGGCCCGATTCAAAATTTCGTGTCCATACTTCCGATAATCCTCCAATATCCATCGTGCCTTTAACCGCGATCACCCCAATTGTGCCGTACATGACAATAATTTGAATTAAATCAGTCCAAACAACCGCCTTTATACCACCGAGTCCCGTATAGAAAATGCAAACGAAACAAATCGCCGGCGTTATGATGTGTATATCGATACCGGTCACTTGATTAAATGCAAGGGCTGGAACATACACCACAATCGGGATCCAAGTAATTTGATTTATTACAAATAAAATTGATCCGAAAAGTCGCATCTGTCTATCGAAACGCGCCTCTAAATATTCGTACAGCGACGTAAGCTGCATTTCGATAAATACCGGCAAAAAGAAATAATGAATACAAATTCCGCTTAGTACAATACCGCCAAGTAGTAGCATAATTTCACTGCCAAATATGTATGTCTCGGTTGATACACCGAGCATTGTAATTCCTGAAACCCATGTGGCTGTTATAGACATTGCGACTGGGAATATACTTAATTTGCGGCCGCCCACTAAAAATTCCGATTCAAGGGAACCACGTCGTCCTTTTGATTTTTTTTGTTGCCTATTCTGTTGGATACCAAAATACACTCCAACCACAGAACAAATGCTCAACATGGCCAGGAACACGATATAGTCAAGTACACCAAATCTCTGTATTGATTTAACTAATTGGTTTATAGTGATTTGATCGGTAGCATTCTGTTCTGTCCTCACATCCATATTTGTTGAATATATTTTTACGTATCCAGTCTAATCTTTTCACCAACAACAACAAACTCAAAATTCAGTTTATTTAGAATTCTATTGATTATGTGTAAGAATTTTTTTTTTTTTAAATTGAAGTGTTTTATGATTGGATTTGATTTTTTATCACCATCCAGATGATGATATCGAAAATTTATGTTTAAGAAATGATTTAGTTAGTGATGATGGTGTTGTTGGTGTGATACATCAATAAATTGATTATTTGTGTCTGGAATAGAAGACGTTGAATAGACTGATTTAATATAAATATAAAATTTGTAAATCGGTTGTAAAATTGTTTTAAGCTTTATTTTATTGCTGCGTCTAAATATGTTTTATATTATACACTTACACAAATCACACACAAAACGGTTTTCTACTAAATCTTATTTATCGACACAATCATTTTATTTAAATCAACTAAACTGAGCAACATTTAAGATGAAAGTGAAAATTGTGATTCAAGATAAAACGAATTAATCAGCCCATGACGATTGTGACAACTTTAATCCTACAGATATTTATGAAACATACCATAAAATTATTTTTATGGAAGTAAACTAACAATTAAAAATCTTATCTGGTTGATGTACTCGAATCTGTAATATGTCTATAAAAGTAATTGGCACAACTTTCATTGGTCAGTAATGACAGAAGTGTTCACCAAAGAAAGATAAAAATTTGTAAAATTTTAAAAATTTTTGTAATGAAATCTAAACTTTCCAATATCTTTCGATAGGTTGTGTACTTACTCGTAACTTCTTTGATATTCTACACAAGCTTTGTTATCTTAAATTCATAAACATATCCTATTGCTCTACTGAAACTCTAACAGTAAAAAGTCTCAAAAAAGGGAACTTCTTTAGTAGTTTAGTCCCTATACAAGCCAAATTCAAAAATAAGTTTGAACGTCAAAAAATTTTAAAACGATGAATTCTAAATAGAGAAATTTTGAAAAATTACGAAATCAACGTTCAACAAAATATAGCGAATTATAAAATTTTGGAAAGTTTCAAAATTATAAAAAATGCAATAGGTACAATTTTAAAGTTTAGAAAAAAAAAAAAATTAATATAAAATTTGAAAAAAAAATTTCAAAATTTCGAAAAAAATTCAACATTGCAATTCGAAAAAAACTTTAGATTTGAAAATTCGAAAAAAAACTTGAAAATTTTAAAAAAATTGTAAAATTTCTAAAAAAAAATTGAGAATTTTAAAAATTTGAAAATGTTTAAAATTATTGGGATTCATATCAAAGATTGTACCAATGTGAGCTGTGTCCAGTTAGCTCAAAGGGGGAAGTAGGCTTCATCCCACTGCATCGAGCAATTGCAACAAACAATAAGGTTACTGCGATGACCAGCTGATAATACCATCTACAGAAGTTGCTATTGCATGAATCAGTATATGCAACCTTTGTAAGCTATACAGTGCAGGTTTAACTATTGTATTTGGATCGGTCGAATATTTTTACACGTTTCGTGGAAAATTCAATTTTTTTGAAAATCTACTGCCCACAAATTCAGCGCCACAAAATTCGAAAATCTGTAAATGTGATCCGATTTCGATGATTGATACCTCTATCAATAGGCGTTGAGATCTGTAATTGTCATACAAACGGCTATTTGGATCGGTCGAATATTTCTACACGTTCCGTGGAAACTTCAATTTATTTGAAAATCAACTGAACTATAGCCCACAAATTCAGAGCCACAAAATTCGAAAATCTACAAATGTGTTCCGATTTCGATGATTGATACCTCTAACAATAGGCGTTCAGACCTGTAATTATCATACAAACGGCCATTTGGATCGGTCGAATATATTTACACGTTCCGTGGAAAATTCAATTTTTTTTTAAAATCAACTGAACTATAGCCCACAAATTCAGCGCCACAAAATTCGAAAATCTGCAAATGTGTTCCGATTTCGATGATTGATACCTCTATCAATAGGCGTTCAGACCTGTAATTGTCATACCAACGGCCATTTGGATCGGTCGAATATGTTTACACGTTCCGTGAAAAATTCAATTTTTTTTTAAAATCAACTGAACTATAGCCCACAAATTCAGCGCCACAAAATTCGAAAATCTGCAAATGTGTTCCGATTTCGATGATTGATACCTCTATCAATAGGCGTTCAGACCTGTAATTGTTATACAAACGGCCATTTGGATCGGTCGAATATATTTACACGTTCCGTGGAAAATTCAATTTTTTTGAAAATCAACTGAACTATAGCCCACAAATTCAGAGCCACAAAATTCGAAAATCTACAAATGTGATCCGATTTCGATGATTGATACCTCTATCAATAGGCGTTCAGACCTGTAATTGTCATACCAACGGCCATTTGGATCGGTCGAATATGTTTACACGTTCCGTGGAAAATTCAATTTTTTTTTAAAATCAACTGAACTATAGCCCACAAATTCAGCGCCACAAAATTTGAAAATCTGCAAATGTGTTCCGATTTCGATGATTGATACCTCTATCAATAGGCGTTCAGACCTGTAATTGTCATACAAACGGCCATTTGGATCGGTCGAATATTTCTACACGTTCTGTGGAAAATTCAAGTTTTTTGGAAATCAACTGAACTATAGCCCGCAAATTCAGAGCCACAAAAATCGAAAATCTGCAAATGTGCTCCGATTTCGATGATTGATACCTCTATCATTGGGCGTTCAGACCTGTAATTGTCATACCAACGGCCATTTGGATCGGTCAAATATGTTTACACATTCCGTGAAAAATTCAATTTTTTTTGAAAATCAACTGAACTATAGCACACAAATTCAGCGCCACAAAATTCGAAAATCTGTAAATCTGTTCCGATTTCGATGATTGATACCTCTATCCTGTAATTGTCATACAAACGGCCATTTAGATCGGTCAAATATTTCTACACGTTCCGTGTAAAATTCAATTTTATTGAAAATCAACTGAACTATAGCCCACAAATTCAGAGCCACAAAAATCGTAAATCTGCAAATGTTCTCCGATTTCGATGATTGATACCTCTATAAATAGGCGTTGAGACCTGTAATTGTCATACAAACGGCCATTTGGATCGGTCGAAAATGTTTAAACGTTTCGTGGAAAATTCAATTTTTTTGAAAATCAACTGAACTATAGCCCACAAATTCAGAGCCACAAAAATCGTAAATCTGCAAATGTGCTCCGATTTCGATGATTGATACTTCTATCAATAGGCGTTGAGACCTGTAATTGTCATACAAACGGCCATTTGGATCGGTCGAATATGTTTACACGTTCTGTGGAAGATTCAAGTTTTTGCAAAATCAACTGAACTATAGCCCACAAATTCAGAGCCACAAAAATCGTAAATCTGCAAATGTGCTCCGATTTCGATGATTGATACCTCTATAAATAGGCGTTGAGACCTGTAATTGTCATACAAACGGCCATTTGGATCGGTCGAAAATGTTTAAACGTTTCGTGGAAAATTCAATTTTTTTGAAAATCAACTGAACTATAGCCCACAAATTCAGAGCCACAAAAATCGTAAATCTGCAAATGTGCTCCGATTTCGATGATTAATACTTCTATCAATAGGCGTTGAGACCAGTAATTGTCATACAAACGGCCATTTGGATCGGTCGAATATGTTTACACGTTCTGTGGAAAATTCAAGTTTTTGGGAGATCAACTGAACTGCCCACAAATTCAGAGCCACAAAAATCGTAAATCTGCAAATGTGCTCCGATTTCGATGATTGATACCTCTATAAATAGGCGTTGAGACCTGTAATTGTCATACAAACGGCCATTTGGATCGGTCGAAAATGTTTAAACGTTTCGTGGAAAATTCAATTTTTTTGAAAATCAACTGAACTATAGCCCACAAATTCAGAGCCACAAAAATCGTAAATCTGCAAATGTGCTCCGATTTCGATGATTGATACTTCTATCAATAGGCGTTGAGACCTGTAATTGTCATACAAACGGCCATTTGGATCGGTCGAATATTTCTACACGTTCTGTGGAAAATTCAAGTTTTTGGGAAACCAACTGAACTATAGCCCACAAATTCAGAGCCATAAAAATCGAAAATCTGCAAATGTGCTCCGATTTCGATGATTGATACCTCTATCAATAAGCGTTGAGACCTGTAATTGTCATACAAACGGCCATTTGGATCGGTCAAATATTTCTACACGTTCCGTGGAAAATTCAATTTTTTTGAAAATCAATTGAACTATAGCCCACAAAAAATCAGAGCCACAAAAATCGTAAATCTGCAAATGTGCTCCGATTTCGATTATTGATACCTCTATCAATAGGCATTCAGACCTGTAATTGTCATACAAACGGCCATTTGGATCGGTCGAATATTTCTACACGTTCTGTGGAAAATTCAAGTTTTTTGGAAATCAACTGAACTATAGCCCGCAAATTCAGAGCCACAAAAATCGAAAATCTGCAAATGTGCTCCGATTTCGATGATTAATACCTCTATCAATAGGCGTTGAGACCTGTAATTGTCATACAAACGGCCATTTGGATCGGTCGAATATTTCTACACGTTCTGTGGAAAATTCAAGTTTTTGGGAAATCAACTGAACTGTAGCCCGCAAATTCAGAGCCACAAAAATAGAAAATCTGCAAATGTGCTCCGATTTCGATGATTAATACCTCTATCAATAGGCGTTGAGACCTGTAATTGTCATACAAACGGCCATTTGGATCGGTAGAAAATGTTTAAACGTTTCGTGGAAAATTCAATTTTTTTGAAAATCAACTGAACTATAACCCACAAATTCAGAGCCACAAAAATCGTAAATCTGCAAATGTGCTCCGATTTCGATGATTGATACTTCTATCAATAGGCGTTGAGACCTGTAATTGTCATACAAACGGCCATTTGGATCGGTCGAATATTTCTACACGTTCTGTGGAAAATTCAAGTTTTTTGGAAATCAACTGAACTATAGCCCGCAAATTCAGAGCCACAAAAATCGAAAATCTGCAAATGTGCTCCGATTTCGATGATTAATACCTCTATCAATAGGCGTTGAGACCTGTAATTGTCATACAAACGGCCATTTGGATCGGTCAAATATTTCTACACGTTCTGTGGAAAATTCAATTTTTTTGAAAATCAACTGAACTGACCACAAATTCAGAGTCACAAAAATCGTAAATCTGCAAATGTGCTCCGATTTCGATGATTTATACTTCTATCAATAGGCGTTGAGACCTGTAATTGTCATACAAACGGCCATTTGGATCGGTCGAATATTTCTACACGTTCCGTGGAAAATTCAATTTTTTTGAAAATCAACTGAACTGACCACAAATTCAGAGTCACAAAAATCGTAAATCTGCAAATGTGCTCCGATTTCGATGATTGATACTTCTATCAATAGGCGTTGAGACCTGTAATTGTCATACAAACGGCCATTTGGATCGGTCGAATATGTTTACACGTTCTGTGGAAGATTCAAGTTTTTGAAAAATCAACTGAACTATAGCCCACAAATTCAGAGCCATAAAAATCGAAAATCTGCAAATGTGCTCCGATTTCGATGATTGATACCTCTATCAATAGGCGTTGAGACCTGTAATTGTCATACAAACGGCCATTTGGATCGGTCAAATATTTCTACACGTTACGTGGAAAACTCAATTTTTTTGAAAATCAACTGAACTGACCACAAATTCAAAGTCACAAAAATCGTAAATCTGCAAATGTGCTCCGATTTCGATGATTGATACTTCTATCAATAGGCGTTGAGACCTGTAATTGTCATACAAACGGCCATTTGGATCGGTCGAATATGTTTACACGTTCTGTGGAAGATTCAAGTTTTTGAAAAATCAACTGAACTATAGCCCACAAATTCAGAGCCATAAAAATCGAAAATCTGCAAATGTGCTCCGATTTCGATGATTGATACCTCTATAAATAGGCGTTGAGACCTGTAATTGTCATACAAACGGCCATTTGGATCGGTCGAAAATGTTTAAACGTTTCGTGGAAAATTCAATTTTTTTGAAAATCAACTGAACTATAGCCCACAAATTCAGAGCCACAAAAATCGTAAATCTGCAAATGTGCTCCGATTTCGATGATTGATACTTCTATCAATAGGCGTTGAGACCTGTAATTGTCATACAAACGGCCATTTGGATCGGTCGAATATGTTTACACGTTCTGTGGAAGATTCAAGTTTTTGAAAAATCAACTGAACTATAGCCCGCAAATTCAGAGCCACAAAAATAGAAAATCTGCAAATGTGCTCCGATTTCGATGATTAATACCTCTATCAATAGGCGTTGAGACCTGTAATTGTCATACAAACGGCCATTTGGATCGGTCAAATATTTCTACACGTTCCGTGGAAAATTCAATTTTTTTGAAAATCAACTGAACTGACCACAAATTCAGAGTCACAAAAATCGTAAATCTGCAAATGTGCTCCGATTTCGATGATTGATACTTCTATCAATAGGCGTTGAGACCTGTAATTGTCATACAAACGGCCATTTGGATCGGTCGAATATGTTTACACGTTCTGTGGAAGATTCAAGTTTTTGAAAAATCAACTGAACTATAGCCCACAAATTCAGAGCCATAAAAATCGAAAATCTGCAAATGTGCTCCGATTTCGATGATTGATCTATCAATAGGCGTTGAGACCTGTAATTGTCATACAAACGGCCACTTGGATCGGTCAAATATTTCTACACGTTCTGTGGAAAATTCAAGTTTTTTTAAAATCAACTGAACTATAGCCCACAAATTCAGAGCCTCAAAAATCGTAAATCTGCAAATGTGCTCCGATTTCGATGATTGATACCTCTATCAATAAGCGTTGAGACCTATAATTGTCATACAAACGGCCATTTGGATCGGTCGAATATTTCTAAAACGTTCATCAGCTGCGCCTCCCATGTAATCGTCAACATACGTTTGATTGATTATTGCATTTACTGCTTCAGAAATATCCTACTCAAACTCCAGGGCGTTCCTATTCTTGACCTCCTGAGCAAAAGTGAACATTTTGCTCCAGACGGGATTGTGTATCTCTTCTTTGATCTTCACCTGGTGGAACATCTCAACTATGTCTGCAGTAAACGCAATTTTCTCTCTACTGCTTCTTTTGCAAATAGTCTGCAGTCAACAAAGTTGTAAACAGACATGACTTTCGATTCTTTGCTAAACCAATTCGAAGATCCTTTTAGTTTTCGTATTCGGCATACTTTAAAATTATAAGACCCCAGTTCATTTTAAGGATATCTGGCAACTTTTCAATAAGTTCCCTTATAAGTGTTGGATTTCTCATTTTTCACCCAACATTTCCATTGGAGTAACAAAATTTTCTACGACGTTAGAAAAATCAATCAAGGATTTTCACGTGTTTAGCAGTTTGGACAGGCATCTCAACAATAACTTCGGGACGACCAAAATTAATTTCCAATGTTTTCAAAACTTTCTCGACATTACTGGGAATCACCAACTTACTTTATACGGGTTCCTTAGCTTTCCCACATAATGCTCTTTCCAGTCATGTCATAATTTCAAAAAAATGAAAGCCCCCAGTCTTTCCACAGAATTGGATTATGAATATTGGTCAGTCTTTTGGTTCTTCGGTGCTTATTGGTAAATACCATAAAATTCGTAATATCATTATCCAACCAGTTTTCTGCTGTGGTGTGTTTATTATTGGCTCGATTATTGACTTCGTATGTAATTTACAATCTTCAATAGGAGTTGGTGGTCTTTCTTCACCAACAGGTACTGTAACAAGTCACTTATCTATTTCAGCTTTTTTGATGTTGTACAATGTCGACTTACGGAACGATTTGGAGGTTCTAATTCATTTTCGATACTTAGTAATTCGGCCTCGTCTTCTTCTTCTAATTTAGCTATCTCCACTTCATACCGCTTCTTGGAAATGGCTTTGTTCCTGTCAGCTTTCAATTTAGGTAGTCGTAACCGTAACCTTTGCTTTTCGAGGTCCTCCTCAACATAGCCTCCTCGAGGTTTTACTCCATTTTTGCACCTAAATGTCAAATTTGCCCCACTTCCACACATCGGGCGGGTATTAATACTTTTTTATGGAATTCTAATACTATATATCTATTTAAATCCCTTCGCGACCTCCTTAGCTGCCTTCGTATAATTTTTTACAATTTCTTCATTAAGAACTAAAACTTTCAAGTCACTGTGAACAGAATTCTGCTGCTTTTAATAAATGGTTGATTAATTTACTTTGAAGTGGCGGGTGCCATCCCGGAGTTTGGTGGAACCAATATGTTAGAGGGAATTCGATAAACGTATCGATTATGCGACTTAAAGCTATTAAAAAAGTTACTACGGGCTCGTAAAATATTAATTGGGTCAGCTAAACAATCATTATGTGGTCGCTTGGATTTGAATTCGTGGGAGAAGTTAAAAGGTCACGTTTTAAAAGAATTCTAATCAAATGTCAAGCGTGAAAATTCATGAGGAACCGCCGACTAGGGAATCCAGGTGGTGTAGAACACCAGTCACACAAATGGTATTGATGACACACCAACAAATAAAACTTTGCTGTTTGGTGCTAAGAATATTGATAAATTCAAGGAAAACATCAGAAGGTACAAGCAAAGGAAATTCATCAAATAAGACCTTGCCTCCAACATCATCGGATGCAGTACGAAAAAAATTTGATCATAAATTTAGTCGATGCTTTAATTGTGGTATTATGGGCATGCTTCAAAGAAAGGAGAAGAACCTAAGTACTTTAAATGTCACCAATTTGGTCATAAGGCTCCAGATTGTGACCAGAGTGATACCCGTTGAAGCTTTAATTGATACCCGCAGCGATGCAACATTAGTACAGTCATGCTTTTTCAATAGCGAGGCGACTTGACAGGTTTATTTGAACACTTTAGCGTGACGGACGCGAATTCGACAAGTATTCTTAAAGCAACCAAGTGTTACGCAACAAGCGGATACATAATGTTCACAAATTGTTGGGTACGTCGGAGGAAGTGATTCGAGATCTAAAGGCATTGGGTCCCATGTATAATCACGAGATCCATGGTTGATCTACATATATCCTTTTAGAGAAATTAGACTCTGAACCAAAGCATATATGTGGTCTTAAGAAACAACGTCAAAGGATAACAACACTTTAGATAAATTCTTCGATTTCTTGGCTAAACGAACAGACGCATTATTTACATCTGGAATAAAGCCTTTGGGTAAAACAATATTCCTTCAGAATCATAGACAATAAACAGTCTCATTACCAGTAGCGATTCAACAAGCTGTCCGTTGTGCGAAGAGAAACATCATCCATTGTGGGAGTGCGATACATTTAATGAAATTCTTACCGAAGACCGAAGGCAATTTATAAAAACAAGTAATCGGTGTTTTAATTGTCTATGCAATCTTTACAATGGATTTAATTGTCGGTCAAGGAGAAGATGTTAGACTTCGAATGACAATAACTAAATGAATTGTTTCCAGAACATAACGTTGCACCTAAACGCGCTTTATTGCTAACGGTGTTACTGCTCGCAATGGATAAATCTGGGGGTCTGCAGTAAGTACACCTCAGAATCTTCATTTATTACTGAAGCTTGTGTTAAGGGACTGCAACTTCCAAGAAAACACGCCAAGTTGCTGATTACCGAATAAGGTCAGACTGGTACAGGAACAACTAGAGTATTAACAGTTACATTGTCCTCACTATCTACAAATGATATTAGAATAATGCTGGATCCTTACATTGTGCTGAAGATAACATTGATTATCCCACAAACTGTATTAGGTGCAACAGAATAGCATCACTTAGATGGTCTTTAAGTAACTAGAGGATTATAATTTCAAGACACCTGGCTGCATAGATATATTGATTGGCGCCGAATACGCATTGAGCCTGTTCACCAATGGCAAGGCCACCGGCGGAGAAAATCAACCGATTGCAATCAATCCGGTTTTTGAATAGGTCGTTAGTGTAAAATTAAGCCAACCAAATAGTATCGAGGTCTGTCATATATATACTACTGTAATGTTGTTTACACACGAAGTTCGACATCAAAAATTAGCTATGCATGTTTTGGGAAACGGAGGAACTGAAATCTCTTAACAAACATTTTTCGTAAGAAGAAATAGAATACGAGCAACACTTTGTGAAAAATACGATATTAGATAAGAAGAAATTTCATCAATTGAAACAAAACCAGACCTAAAATTTTACGAATTGAGAGGAAGTTTCAGAAAGCAAAATTATCGGCGAATCCTACTATCTTCCTCATCATGGCGTATTCAAGGAAACTAGTACCACAACGACACTGAGGGTTGTTTTTGATTCGTCATCCAAAACGACAAGTGGAAATTCTTTAAATGATAAACTTCTCGTTTGACATGTCATTCAACAGAGTCTTTATCAAATTCTGGCAGTGCGGTGGAATGCATCACTTAGCTGACTGTCCATTCAAAAACCATAAATGTCAACAGTGCGGGAAAACCAGTCACAAGGAAGGTTACAGAAATTGTTCTTCTTCCCAACATACATCAAAACAACAGATAAGTACCAAAAATTCTTCTAATAGTAACAAACGATACTCTAAAGGCATTTTTCCGTAAATATCATTGATGTGGTTACCAAACGCAAGTTCGCATTCGTTAGCATTAACGGAACTCCTGTAAAGCTACAGTATAGTAATAGGGGAACCGATCTTATCACCGACTGTTCACACAGCGTCAGGTCAACCAATGGAACTTTTAGCGCAGTTCTACTGTGAGATATCATTCCAAAACGAAATCAAAGCAGGACATTGCTATGTTTCAACTTGTCCTAGCCTGAAAATCTAGGGTATAGACTGGATAGAAAAATTCAACTTATGGGACATACCAATCAATAGTATATGTATGCAAGTTCAGTCCACTTCAAGCGTTGACGAGCTTAAATCACGTTTCCCGGATGTGTTCAGCAATACGTTGGGATGTTGCAAGAAAACCAAATCACAGGAAACCTAATACAATTCCAGTGTTCAATGCAAAGCGACCAGTTGCTTTTTCGGCAATGGCAAAGATCGACGACGAATTGCATCGACTTCAAGAGCTGGGAGTCATAACTCCAGTCGATTTTTCCGAATGGGCAGCACCCATTGTGTCGTAAAGAAAAATAACGACGTTATTCGACTGAGTTGAACGAAGCCCTAGAACCGCACAATTTTCCGCTACCGTTATCTGAATACATTTTTGCGAAGATTTCCAATGATGTCGTATTCAGTCAATTAGATTTATCCGATGCATTTCTACAGGTCAAGGTAGCTTCAGAATATCGCGAACTTTTCAACATCAACACACATCGAGGATTATTTCGATACAATCGACTATCACCCGGTGTTAAATCAGCTCCCGGTGGCTTCCAGCAAATCATGAGTACTATATGGTCGATGACATCGATGGAACAGCAGCGTATCTGGACGATATTACTGTTTCGGGAAAAAATGGTGACGAACATAAAAAACCTTGTATAAGGGTTTGCCACGAGTTCGGTTTTTATCTAAGAATCAAGAAAAGCAACTTTTACATGTCATCAATAAAATATTCAGAACACATAATAGATGGAAATGCAATCGTACTTAGGTGCCTTCAATTACTATGGGAAATTTATAAACCATATGCATAAACTATACGGAATCCATTGGACGCATTGCTTATGCAAGGCACTCCATTCAATTGGAGTCAAGAATGTCAAAATTCATTCAACTCATTCAAAGACATTCTCAAATCGGATTTAATGCTCACACATTACAACCCAAAATATAAGTATAATAGTTGCAGGAGATCCATACCGACATCGGTGCATGTATCTTTCACAAATTTCCAGATGGATCCATTTCTGATTCATTTGAGGAGAGGACAAGGGCAAAAAACATACAAGGCGTACGTATGTGTATTTGTTTGTATGAACACAAAGGCGGCCCATCTTGAAGTTGTAATTGAATTGACTAACAACCGTTGTATTTTTGAACGCTCTCAACAAACGAGGAATTTGTTCTGAAATATTTCGAAAAATGGTACGAACTTTGTTGGAGAAAGTTGTCGGAACCGTTTGAAAATATATTCCAAAAAATTCGTCACATGGAATTTTAATCCGCTTGGAGCACCACATGCCGGTGGCATTTGGGAAGCTGCAGCCAAGGCAATGAAATATTTCCTGAGAATAATTATTGGCCAGCGAATGATGATGCTAAAAGAAATTATCACTCTGTTATCGACGTCGAAGCAATATTGAATTCACGGTCAATTTATGTTTTGGCTTCACAAGATATTGACGCACTCACACCAGCGTATTTTATTAAATTCCATAACCATTAACACAGCTGCCAGAAGCTCTAGTTACACAGTTGTCCGAACATTTTTGTACTCGTTGCTCAACAGGAGTGCTCACTATTTTTTTCTTACCTTGTCCGGCTTTCCAAATATTTCTAAACATCTGCAAGCCGCCACTAATTTTCAGTTTCATGCAACATGCAGATCAGGGCAATGAGTCAAGCGAAATCTTACAATTTTCTGGAAACTGGTAAGTTCGACCTTCCCTCGAAAGAAAGGCTTTCGTAAATTTCAGAGCATTTAGGTTATTTTAAGCTATAATAAAAAATTAAAGACGACAAATTTAGAACTTGCATTAGAAATTTCATTCGCTTTTCGAAAATCGCCGCAATATATCGAAAAAAGGGGTTCATATCATTATGGCATATTTGAAGGAAGAAATGACTACGATTGGTCAATCAAAATAGTCAAAAAAATTGTGAATGATTTATTTCGTCTGTATGTATACTAATGTTACAATCTTTTACACTTTCGGCTTTCATTTTCAACATAAATAATACAACCAAGTAATAACCGATATGTATCGATACAAAAATAGTGTGTAAGTTCATTCAAATATTGTACATAAAACACAACGAATACCATGTTTGATCTACGATTAACCGGTATTGACTCAATGATTGTAATTTTGAAACAAATCAACATCTCTTAAATAATTTCGTGTCTTAGTTCTATAATCATTTATTGGTATCACTTGGCTTAATTTTATCAAATTGGTGTATAAATTGTTGTTTATCAGGCACCTTATACTCGTATGTTTTACGCATGAAAGGCGCCAATAATTCAGGGCGGATTTCATTCGGGTCACGCTCCACGAAAAATGATACAACCGTTGATACGACCATTGTGACCGTCATGCCGAGCAGGGTGTAAAATAGATAGGAAATATGATGAATTTGATGTGATACTTCAATCTCCGGTACTGCTACAGTTGCGTTCGAAAAACTATTGTAAACTGCATCAAATTCATAAGGACAATTATTGACTGCGACCGGTTTTGGAATAAATGTTATAATACCAGCCACCTGATCTAATTGAGCTCGAATTACTACATAGATCATTAATATAAGGCCACAACCTCCTCCAATTAATGCCGATTTGGTATTAATTCGCGGCATTAGCAGTCCCATGATAAAAATAGCAAACTTTGGTCCTGAGGTAGATCCACTAATTGTTATCGATAGTTGTAAAATACTTCCAAGCTTTTCCACCACGAAAACAAGACCAACACAAATAAAACCAGCGATCACCACTGTACTCCGCATTATCCAATTCGTCATTCGCACTGATGGTCGTGTATCCCAAAGTTGCTTGAAAAAATCCTCTAAAACTACAGCGGCGAGCGAATTCAAAGCAGTCGATAACGTACTTAGGGCTGCACTAAATATGCCAGTCACAAATAGGCCTGAAATTCCAGGCACATTTTTAAACAAATCCGCTACCAACACAGGTAAAATTTGATCTTTAGATCTTGCCAGCTTCGTTGTAATAGGATCACAATCATGATACTTAGCGTACGCTAACATTCCACATATATAGCACATCCCGAGTAGTGATACCACTGCAAATACGAATATCCATAATGCTTTACGGGCCGCATTCACAGTCGGCAACGAAACGTAACGTTGCACAAACAATTGATTTGTCGCAATTGTTGGTGTCCAAAAAAACATACCGCCAATTAGCACCGTAATTAAGGAGTGCCTTACAGTTGGGTCAATACTCATTTCTGGTAACTCGATCCGACCACTAGCCAAATTTATCTCCCAAACATTATCCAACCCTAACTCTAACAAACCCTTTATTACAATCGTTACAATAGTTCCATACATAAAAACAGTTTGAATTACATCTGTCCAGACAACAGCCTTGATACCACCCATACATGTATAAAAAATACAAATTGAGCAAGTGATCAGGGTGATTAAATGAATATTAATACCAGTCATTTGATTAAAGGCAAGTGCGGTTGCATAAAATACCAAAGGTAACCAAATTATCATGGTGGTGACAAATATGATGGCCGCTAATAAACGCAACCTCTTATCAAATCGTGCCTCTAAATACTGTAAATGAAAAATAAAATTTAGAACACTTATGACACTTATGAAATTTATCACTGAAATATACCTCAAACATTGATGTAATCTTTAGATCATGAAAAACTGGTATAAAAATGTAATGCACAACACTCGATCCAATTATGATGGCGATCAGAAAAAATACAAATTGCGTCCCAAAAACATACACTTCCGAAGCCATGCCCATAATTGAAATACCCGATACCCAACTAGAGGTTAGAGACATAGCAACCGGAAAAATTTGTAATTTACGTCCTCCGACCAAGTAATTCTGTTCAATTGAATCACGTCGTCGATTAGTATTTCGATTTTTCTGCTTGTCTTTGTAACCAAAATATATTCCAATTACGGCCGATAGCGCTAGCATTGTTATAAAAATGCAATAATCGATCCATTGAAAACCTCGCATCCCCGAAATAAGTTCGGTGACATGTTGACGAGTGGTGTTCGGTTCCATATTGCTTGGAGGTTTCGTTTCAACTGATTTGCTGCGACAAAAGTAAAATACATGCTCTTGTCAAAAACCATACTGTATTTGCTTACAGACGAACTTTGCATTAGACAGATAAGAGATTTGATTTATTATAGGCCACCGTCGAAATGCGGTCAACAATTTATACATTTTTCTTTAATAAGATACAATACTATTTATATAGTATGTAATTATATTGCTTGAATACAATCTTGTCTTTTGTTTTCAGGTGTTTCAAGTTACCACCTTTCAAACGTAAACTTCTATGAGATACTCATAATAGAAATTCCGGTTACACCAAATAGTCTATGCCGAAAAATAGTCAGCCGATAGTGTGGTCTCAAGCCTTTCAAGTACCAATTTTTAGAGCGCGTAGCCGAATGAACGATTTATTGCAACCGTAATTTATAAAAAAAACCGCTCATAAATACTAAACTAGACCATGATAAGGAATTAGTTATCTGTTTCGTTTATTTAAATATCTTTAAATAGAAATTGTATTTATATCACAATAGTTCAAATATACCCAATTAACCGTTAATCCCCACTTCGAATATTATAACCGAAAAATGATGAAGCGTCTGCTTATTTGAAAAAAAAAAATCTTAAAATTGTTGCTATAAGACAATACAAATAAAAAACACATGATGTTTACGTTTGTTTCCTCAAATTTTCATTCTAACAAATTTATTTGTACGTGGGACAATTTTTCATCATCAACAAATGGAATTTAAACAACAAATCGAGATAAATTAAAAATGTGAGTGAATAAAACTGTGTGTTTGATAAGAATTCTGTGAATTTATCGTATTTTTCTGTAGTTCTAGCGATTGTAAAGAGTACAATGTAATTGGATTCGATTGTGAATGGTTGACAGTTGGTGGTTCACGTCGTCCAGTAGCACTAAAATTAGCCATATATAAAGGATTCTGTGCTTTAATTCGATTGTGCCACTTGAAGAGAATTCCACCGGAATTAAGAGAAATCGTTGAAGACAATAATATTAATAAGGTGGGCGCAGCACCTCATGATGATGCAGCTTGCTTGGTCAAAGATTATGGAGTATGTGTAGCCAGCACGCTAGATTTTCGGTATGTTGCATAGCTCACTGGATTTAAACACGGTAGACTAGCAAATTTAAGTTCGAGTGTATTAAATGTTAGGCTGTATAAAGATTGGCGCGTTCGATGCTCAGATTGGGAGGCACTTACACTAAATGACCGGAAAATCGTTTATGAAGCGAAAGATGCTCATTCGCTATCGGACTTTTTCAAAAAAAAAAAATGGAGATTTTTATTCTAGTGTAAATCCTGCTTGGCTCACGAGAAAATCAGATCTTCCTAAAATTCTACTGTTGTGCATCCAGTGTCCTCAGACCAGTAATATGAGCGATCTCCGTGTTCGTTACACATTGTAGATAATCAACTTATGTAAGAACATCGAGATACCAATTCTCTTAAGGACATCGATATTCAAAATCAAACCTGGATAAATCGAATTCAGAGAATAATAACGTGTCTCAAGACACGACTATTACGACATGTGATTCGATGGCCGACGATGAAATATCAACGAATAATGAAAATTGTAGCCGAAACACGCTTAGTTTGGACACTACGGTTACGTTAAGTAATTCAATTTTATCATTGGAACATAAGTACAATTCGGACGATTTAGATTCATTATTGTCGCAACCAAGGTCACTATCGGGAAGTTTATCCGATGAATTTGAAAAGGGAATGAATTAAATTCGTTATACATATTTCTAATTACTTCGGTCTAAAAAGACCAAAGTATTGAAATCCTGTCAAAAATGACGAAAAATTTGGTTGGTCCAAAACCACTTTTCTCGACGTTTTGAAAGTCCCTGAGTCTGAAAATGCAAAAAAAAAAATGTCCGTCCGTCTGTCCCCCCCATGGTATCTCGAGAACGGCTTGTCCGATTTTGAATTTTTTTTCGCAAATCTGTTTCTATGGTCAAGGCGGAGATTTGAAAAGCTTTTGGAGACTGTACGTCAAGAGGGTGGGGTACCTGCCATACGAATTGACCCAAAATACCTGGTTTTATAAATATTTACGATTTTTTTATGGATGCTGGTTTGATTATTATTGAATTAGGAATTGATTTGAAGGTTAAGTTAGGGGTAAATTTGAGGGTTGAATTGAAGTTGAGTTGGAGTTGAGTTGGGGTTGCATTAGGATGTAGTGAGTAAATAGTTAACAAATTTTTTATATGATGGAACTTGTGCTTGCCTATTTTTCAACCGATTAAGATAAAATCCGATACGTGCGTTGGAAATGTGATTCTAAAATGATTTTTGGATGAAGTTTAGGAATATGGCCAAGTATGATGGAACTTGACTATTTCTCATCACATGTGCGTTGAAAATGGGATTCTAAAATTGTTTTGGATGAATTTCTGGAATGTGGCCAAGTATGATGGAGCTTGGCTATTTCTCAACCGATTTCGATGAAATTCGACATGTGTATTAGAAATGGGATTCTAAAATGTTTTTTGGATGAAGTTCTGGAATATGGCCAAGTATAATGGAACTTGCCCATTTCTCAACCGATTATGATGAAATTCGACATGTGCGTTGAAAATGGGATTCTAAAATGTTGTTTGGATGAAGTTTAGTTATATGGCCAAGTAGGTGAAACTTGCCCATTTCTCAACCGATTTTGATGAAATTCGACATGTGCGTTGTAAATGGGATTCTAAAATGATTTTTGGTTAAAGTTCTAGAATATGGTCAGTTAAACGGTTAGAAATATCAGTATAATTTTGTATACTACTTTCGGTATAAAGGTCTAAAATACGATGTTTCGTGTTATATTAGATTCCTGTACCCCTGCTACTAAAGCTTTTAACCTGTTTGGCTGTTGTTGTATGTATAAGTAAATATATGTTAGTTAAAATAGAAATCAAAACTGTCAAAACTGTCACACCAACTTTATAACATAGGTGACAGGTGAATGCAATCCTCATTGAAAAAACCATAGACCGAGGTTTCAGCCCTTTATATTTTTATCATTAAAACTAATAAATTTTATCGATTATAAATTGAGATGTGGTTTAAAATTGAAATCGGTCGTTAAGTTTTATAAATTCAATTTATGAATTTAATTTACAATTCATAACATGTTTTAACTTTTTTCCTTGGTAGAACTCTTCCCTCTATCTCGCTTAGTCTTTTCGACGAGTTGTCGGTCAAATGACTCGGGAGATATTAATATTTTTCGGAGTACACATGGAGTCAGTTATATAATAGTTTACCTAAAGTTATCTCTAGACAAACATTACTTTGTAAAAAAATAGTACGCACGTAAACAAAAAATATAAAAAAAAACTCAAAAAAATCCTTGTTCTAGAAATATATTTATCTCTCTTGTTCTTCTTGAATTACAGTAACAAACACAGCTCGTTTTGAATTTTTTATAAAGACAAGACTGATACATGAATATTACAAGAAATCACGTGTGTAATTTACGCCAACCAAAACCTTTGACTTAACGTAGCAGGGACATGTAAATGTAATAAATACATACATCACTATTTTCCACGTACAAAAGCAATTTATGTCTCTTTTTTTTAGAATAATATTGTACACTATTTCGTTTAGTATTCCTTTCTCTCCTTCTTCCATATAATTGTAACTGTAATCACGATTACGAATCACGACAATTTTTGAATAAAACACTAAACAGTCATTCGAGTTGAGTTGTGTAGATACAATACGTATATTTCAGAGTTCAAGTTCAAGTGAATTATTTTAATATAGATTTATTAAAAGTTTTATTCTTTTTAAAGTAATATTTTTATTATTTTACCATATATAAGGATAATTTTATTTTCAAATTAATCAAGTAAGTGAATAAATATTAAATTACATACATATAAAGTGAAAATAAAAATAAGTTTTAAGTCCACATAAAGTTTAATTTTGGCTTGCCTCGTGGTAACTTGCCATTTTGGATTTGTTTTTTTGTGTAAAGTAATAACGTATTCTGTAAATTTGTGATTTTGTTTAATAAAAGGAAAATAGTTAAAGTAGTCAATAATTTTTATTTCTCGGCGAGAAAAGTTGAATTAATTTTCCGTTAATTATGAATTACTATTTTTTTTAGTTTACATATAATGTATTTCTTTTTAAATGGCGGCTTCGTTTAATTAAGTGCGTGTTGTATTTTTTCTTAAAAATTATTAAAAATAAATATAATTTAGTTATAGTATCGCCTTAAACATATTTGTTTATTAAAATCATTTGCGGATTGGATCAAATTAGCACAAATAACTTAAAAAAATTTGCTAACAATTTTTAGCATAATTATTAATTTGAGTTTATTTCTTGTATGATATTCAAGTGGGGTGCAACTTTACTGTGAGTCTAATCTGCATTTATCCAATCAAACTTTGGGCAAAAAAATGGACAGGAAATATATTTCAGATTTATCCTTAAAAGAGTTCAAATATAGAATCAGGCGTTTATCGGCATTACGTTTCCAAAATAGACCTGTTGCTGAATTACCTATTTCAAATAATATCCCAAATTTAATCAATGCACATTCAAACCCTTCTATTGAACATGAAATTACATCAACTATCAGTAATAATACAAATTTTCAAAATATAGTGAATACCGAAAATCATTGTAGAAGTAGCGGTAGTAACATCTCGAATATTTCAAAAGATTCCACCGAATTAAATTTTCCGAATTTCGCATGTAATGACATTACATATACATTACATCACATAGTGATAAACGAACAGGTTCAAGATTTTCTCCAGAAATGGGCCATTGAGTTCAACATAACTCGCTCTAGTTTATCGTCCCTCTTAAAATTTATGAATAAGTTTTTTATACAAATACCGCTAGATTCGAGGTCTCTCTTAGGAACTCCTCGTTCCACATTAATTATCGATGTGTCGCCAGGACAGTACACTCACTTGGGCATAAAACGTCATTTAGATATTTTTCTTGCGTCGATTCAACCAATACCAAATTTATTAGAATTAGATATCAACGTTGATGGAGTAGGCATCTACAAAGACTCTGATAAAAGCTTCTGGCTTATCACAGGAAAAATTTACAAATATTCTGATGACGTTTTTGTAATAGGAATATATCATGGTACAAAAAAACCTAAAAACGTCTTTGATTTATTAAATACGTTTGTCTTGGAATTCAAAACATTACAACATAATTATTGTTTTCAAAATCAAAGAATTATTTTAAAGTTTAGAATCCTGATGCTGTGTTTATGACTAGTGATTGCAAATTTGGGACAAAATTCCAAAACCGGTTTTTCGGTTTTAGTTTTCCAAAAAAACCGGAAACCGGTTTTAAAACCGGTTTTTTAAAAAAATAAAATATATTAATTTTGTACTATATTTGTACCAGAATTTAGAAAACAATAATCCTAAATTATCAAAAAACAAAACAAAATATTCGATTGTGTGAAAAATGGAGTTTTTGGGATGAAAAATGGACGCACAGTATTTATTATTCGATTGTTTTATTCGATCCTGAATAAATCAAATCAACTTGACTAAATTGTTCGGATATTCTAAAAAATAGCAGGACGTAAAATTTTACAAAAGTGGAACGAAAAATTTTAAAAAGTAGGGCGAAAAAGCTTTTTCGTCCTACTTTTTTATTTCAACAAGCAAAAGCAGCAAATATTAATACTGTCCGAGAAAATTAATCTGTGGACTACTATCTCAAACAATAAACATCACTTTTCGATACAATCGAATAAAACTATTGTTTTAACAATTTAAAAAAATACGAATTATAGAAAAAATTATTTATTTTTCTGTTCCAGAAAATGCGATCTCCTGAAACATAACATGTTTACTGTGTCGCCAGCTAGACGTGACCGAATTTTTGTATAAATATTTACTGACGCCGAAAATGCCCTTTCTGCTTCCATGCTTGTCGGTGGAAAGAAAGTTATGCACTATCTCGAATTCCGGGATTCTGGCCCCATCCGATTCGAACTGGGTCAACTCTTTTGGGGTCAACTCTGGGTCTTTCTGTGGTTAAACCATTAATTGATGGTCAATTGCTGTTTGTAATAAACTCTTCATCACATCCGCTGTTGGTGTTTGGTATGTTGGTATTTTATTTGTTCGAGCTCCAATTAAATAATTCAAATTTTTTGTTCGAGTTATTTGTCTTGTCGCGTGCAATTGTTGTTGTACATTTCTCAACAAAATACAATATTTGTTAAATTATTAAAACCGGTTTTTAAGAATAATAAAACCGGTTTTTCGGTGACGTAAAATAGCAATAAAAACCGGTTTTTCGGTTACCGGAAAAACCGGTTTGCAATCACTATTTATGACATAGGAACATAGGAAGATAGGGAGTGTGACACGACCAACCAAATTATTTAAAATGTCACCAGCCCCGCCTACTAGCCTACTTTGACCAAAAGTAAGAAATTTTACAACCAGAGCATGGAACTAAAAGGCGGGGCTTGTGATATTTTAAATAATTTGATTGGTCGTGTCACACTCCCTATCTTCCTATGTTCCTATGTTCCTATGTCATAAACTCAGCATTATGGTGTGTTTATGACATAGGAAGATAGGGAGTGTGACACGACCAACTAAATTATTTAAAATTTTACCAGCCCCGCCTACTAGCCTACTTTGATCAAAAGTAAGAAATTGTTCAACTAGAGCATGAAAGTAAAAGGCGGGGCTTGTGATATTTTAAATAATTTGGTTGGTCGTGTCACACTCACTATCTTCCTATGTTCCTATGTTCCTATGTCATAAACTCAGCATGAGTGTAGATGCGCCTGCACGAGCTTTTGTTTGTGGTACTAAATATTTTAACTCAAAATTCGGATGTCCTAAATGCACTGTGCAAGGTGTTTATTTGCAAGGAAAAATGACATTTTTACGTACATCTAACTTGGTTTCTAGATCAGACGACAGCTTTACAGACGAAAGTAAATTTGACTTAAACTTTAACGTGCAAAAATCTCCTTTAATTCCTTTGGGAATTGGACTGGTGTCCCAAGTTCCTGTAGATTATCTCCATTGTGTTTTGCTAGGCGTACTTCGACGTTTATTAATCAAAATTTGGTTTGGAAAAAAATCATTATTTTCAAACGCAATTAAAAAAAACATTTCTGAGAAAATGCTCGAATTACGTAAAACGCAACCAGTTGAGTTTCAAAGACGTATACGTTCTCTAGATTTTCTATCCGATTATAAAGCAAATGAGTTTAGAACATTTCTACTTTACGTAGGACCTGTTGTATTATACGGCGAAATTCCATTTCAAGATTATCGTATTTTTATGCAGTTACATACAGCTATGACAATATTGTGTAATTCTCGATTATCTATCAAGTATGCTGACATTGCTCACTCAATTTTAAAAGATTTTATATCAGATTATTCCGAAATTTATGGTGAAGAAAATGTTGTTCATAACATACATATGGTCTCTCATATTGTTGCGGATGTAAAAAGATTTGGGGCTTTGGACAATTTCTCAGCATTTCCATTTGAAAGTTTTTTATCTAAAATTAAAATGATGATTCATTCACATAAATTGCCATTACAACAAGTCTCTAATAGAATAATCGAAATGAATAATGCGAATTCAATTTCTTCCATAAAATGTTTAACGGCTCAAAATCAATCCGTTCTTAAGAAACGAATTCCATACACTGATAGATTTACTGAGTTGAAATTGAATAATTACACGATCAATAACTGTGCTCAAAATAATTATGTACTTACAAATTCTTACCAAATTTTATGCTGTGAATTTTTTTTCAAAATAGGGGCCGATGTATTCGTTCAAGCTAAAGAACTCCAATCCAAAAGAGATTTATATACATCACCATTAAAGTCTAGCTTTTTAAATATTTTTCGGTGTAGCTTGACCTTAGGATGTACAGAAATATTCCCGGTTAACAATTTTCTTAGAAAATTATTTCTAATACTTTTAAAGTCCAACCCTAACCAAATTATACTTTTCGCACTTTCCAAATTTAATAATACCGATTTCACACCGTAGATAGTATAATAGCAAAATAGTGTAAGACCATTTTGCCATCCGGTGTGAAACCGATCTTTTGATAGTATTTATAATAGCAAAAATAAAATATAATATTTCGATTTGATAGTTAACAAATTTTAATAGCTATAATATTTTTTTTTTTATTGTAGAAGGAAACTAATGACAGTGCTAAATCGATCTTTTTTGTTCTGTTTTGTTTATTTTCTCATATGATTTTTAACAAGAAAGATCGATTTAGCCCATAGGAACATTTTTGTGGATTGCGTGATTATACTTTATCATTACATTTGTTTTTAATTTTCGTTTTTTTATGAATATTTTATACGGTGTAAAAACGACCATGGTAGATAATAAAATAGTATTATACTATTTTGTTATTATATTCTACCTACGGTGTGAAACCAGTAACAAATTAGAAGATTTCACCTGTAAATTTTAAATCACCAATGTCAAAACACCTACGTTTTAATTTTGTAAGATTTTGTTAGAAAATTATATTGTGATTTATTAATGTTTATTTTTTATTTTTTCACTGTAGAATGTTTGCAATAGTGGAATTCAATAAAAACAATCCTAAGGATTTGTCTACAATTGAAATCGTATACTCAGATTGGGTTCAAAATGATAAAGTTTATTTCCCACTATCTAGCAAATATAGAACATTCATAAACATGAAAGTTTCAGAAGCTAATTATACTGCTTGGAAACTTTATGATGTTTATGTACTGAAAAACAAGATTGGTAAGAAATTGTAATCTTAAAACATTTCGACCACTGATTATTTATTTTTTTTATTTTTTTACAGCCACAATGGATGAAGCAAAGAGAGCGCTGGATAAATATATTTCGTTTAATGATTCGCAGTCTGAAAATGAAAATAAGATGGTCAAAATTCAAAATAGGAAACATCCAGCTAGAAGATACAATATAGAAAAAAATTACAACACGGAGTTTGAAACTGTTATGCATACTGACACTAATACAAACGAAAAATCCCCGGCTGAACAATTGAATTCTCCTGAAGTTTTGAATACAGATGGTATATGTATATTGTAAATATGGAGGCATCCAGCACATGTAGAGTCTACATTTCTAAAAGCGCTGAACCCAAAACAACTTGGAAAAAATGTATAGGCTTTAGAAATATGAAACATTCTCGCCTACATTAACGTAGAAATATTTCGTTTAGTAGACTCTAAATATGCATCCAGTCGCCCCTATGATTAAACCTTACTTAATACTTAAATATTTAATTTTTTCTTCCATTTCGGGTAACGCAATCTTGTCTTATGATGATTATAATACACATCACACTGAAACCATTTCGACGTTGAACAACGAAGCAATCTTGTCCTCTGATGTGACCCCCGAAACTACGATTCTTGCAACTCTAAGTTCAAATAACGCATACATCAATTTGGAAACCGACAAATACTGTATTGGTTCATCAAAGGAAATCACACCACAAACAAAATTGGATGATAAAATAAACGAAATGTGTAGTATGTTAATAGCGATCGAATTAAAGCTTGATCGTTTAATTGAAGGACCTCATAATACAATCCGTATCAATTCGGAAAACCCACAACTAAATTTTAAAAAAATAGCGGATCTAACCGATTTTGAAAACCGCCTTAAAACGGATTCGGAATATCGACTTAAAATACTAAGTTTAATTAAAATTTAAAATGGAATCCTAGATTTTTGATTATCAAAATATTTTTTAGTCTTCCTATTTCGTGAATACGGCACATAAGGGACTCTCAAAAAATCTAAATTTAGGATTAACTAAATCAATGCTTACCGATTTGTTGGATTCCTCGTTGGCGGAAAAGATGTCATGGAGTGGGCGAAATAAGGGTACATTTTTTAAATTACATACTATCATGTTATACATTTTTGATTTTTCTAACCCGTTTTTTATTTGTTTAATTTCCAGATTTACCAGGTTTTGTTACTTTAAAAGCCGTTCAAAAAATGATTTTGGATGTCTTAAAGCGACGAAACATAAAGGCAATCATCACTCAAGATGATGTACGACACGCCGTCAAAGAATACTTAAAAAGAATTTAAATATAAAAATGTCAAATATTATAAAATGCAATACACATTATTAAATTGCTATATTATTATTTTATTTTTATTTCAAAGTATTTTATATTATTATATTATTTTAATTCAAATGTGTGAATATGAGTTAATGAAGGAAGAAATTTACAATTAATTTTAAAAATAAAATGCATATAATATAAATTTTTTTCATATTATTATATTATTTATTAATTAATTTTAAAAATAAACTAACAAAAATATTATTGAATAATAAATTATTGTTTTTTAATTTATGCGCCTAATTATGTTCTTTTCAAGTAGGTCCTTAGACCCACTGAAAGCATACTATTATAGGATAGTATGGGGAGCCTAAAATCAGTTTACGTAAGACTGTCTTTCACCTGCTTTTGAGGTAGTTTTTAGACCGGATTTCTATGACCTTTCTAAGACTAAAATAAAGATCAAAAGACCGTTACCGAATGACTGTCCTCTATCAACCCTTTTTCCACCTGATTTTCGGTAGGGCAAAGACTGGAACTATCCACGTTATTCAACTTCCTAATAACGGTCTAAATGCAGAATAACATTCCCGACCGAAATTAATTTTGAGTACTGTGCTCGGTTGCAAGACGGTCTTTGTGTTTAACGGGTATATAATATGCATGTACACACTTTTATATCCTCTTTTCTGTGATTAAATTCGTTTTTAGGCATCTAAACTCAAGCAAAGCGCTAGAGCGAGAGAAATGCCTTATATCCCCGCTATTGATGCCTGTTAACAAGTATTAAGTCGAAAAGTACTTATCCGTTTTTCATGAAACAAAGACCTTGATCAGATAAGAAAAAATGTTATGGCTAAGATCTTTAGGTGGTCGGCCTCCAAAGTTATAGCCGCGTAAAGATTTCATTTGCAATACATTCACGTAAAAAACAAAAAAAAACAATGAAAGTGCTTAATAGAATACATGTTCAAAAATTTTTTTTTTCCTTTCAATGAATGAAAATGATTTTGTTTGGATGTATATAAAGTAGTGTATATAAACTAGTAGGTAATGTATATAAACTATTATTTCTGTAAGTGTTAGTTATATTTTGTTACAAACTACAATTTAACACTAGAACCGGTCAAACGACCGGTTATACATTTATTGAATTCAATTTTTACTTTCTTTTACGTAAGTAAAATAAAGTATAGTAATCGGAATGAGGGCGAAGGGCCGAATTTCAAAGGGCCCAATGTCGAAGGGCCGAATGTCGAAGGGCCGAATGGATCGAAGGACCGAATGTCGAAGGGCCGAATGTCGACGGGCCGAAAGGGTAGGAGGGCCGAATGGGTCGAAGGGCCGAATGGCGAAGGGACGAATGGGTCGAAGGGCCGATTTTTTTTTTTTTTTTTGTTTTTAGAAATATAATTTTTTAAATTTCTTGTTTTAAGGAATATTTTGTAAATTTTTTTATCAAATATAAATTAATTTCTTTTGAGATTATACATATTTTATTATGTTTAATCTTTGGATATTCTATCGGCAAAAATATTGCAATTATTTTGTTGATTATAATTTGTGTTCTTTTTGTAATTATCAAGTGGAAAAATATTTATACATAATAGGTATTTCACCAAAACCAAAAAAGAATTTTGTCATAAAAATCAGACCATTTTTTATTCGTTAGGGTGAAGGAAAATTCTATTTGGACGAATAAAATAATTTCTCTGTGATTTAGTGATGTGAATATAGTGAATATACCCCTAACAATTTACTACATAATTATAAAGACAAATTACAGTTTAAGGCAAAAATTCCAAAATGTCTACTTAAATTAAACGAAACAGTTTATTTTAAAGTATATTGTTGTCTCATGTGTTGTTTTGAATATTGTTTCAACCTGAAATGTATTACCTATTTTGATATGAGTCATTTTGACAAACAACATTTCAACCTGGTATCGATATCTGGAAAATTAATATTGTTTTTCATAAATAAATAAAAATTATAGTTCTAATGTGAAATTCAGTACATTTACAAAATATTTCTTAAAACAAGAAATTTAAAAAATTATATTTCTAAAAACAAAAAAAAAATCGGCCCTTCGACCCATTCGGCCCTTCGACCCATTCGGCCCTTCAACCTTTTCGACCCTTCGACATTCGGCCCTTCGACCCATTCGGTCCTTTGAAATTCGGCCCTTCGACATTCGGCCCTTCGACATTCGGCCCGTTGATATCATTCCTAGTAATCATGAAAATTTTCAACGTTGAGATTATTGAAAATTTATCTGTTTTGAAGACCCCTGAGTCCGAAAAAGTAGGTTTAGAAATGATGTCTGTCTGTCAGTCTGTCCGTCTATCAGTCTGTGTCCACACTACAGCCCAGACTTCATGTGTAAACTTTTACATAAATTTTGGGGTCCCAGCTCCCAAATTCCGTAAAACAGAAAATTTATTTTGCAAATATTTCAAAAATTATATACAATTTACAGAAAACATGAAAAAATAAAAACAATCGAAAATTTGCAAGGAATTTGTATTATAAAAGTTTCTCAAAATTTGCTGTTCGTAAAAGAAAGTCGTGTGTTGGCCACACCTCAATTTTTTTCATTATTATATTAATATTTTTGTGGGAATCTGTGATGACTTTTAATATGACAACAAAGTAATTATGTTAAAATTCATCATAAACTTCCAAAAAAAAATTAACATAATATGTAATTAAAAAAATTGAATTCAATAAATGTACAATTCGTCATTTTGACGGGTTGGTTGTTCTAGTGTTAAAATTGAAGTATGTAAAGATTATACGGGGTTATGACAATAATACATTACAGAAATACGTACAGTTTTATGTTGTGTTTATATTATACCGCAAATACTACGGCTTGTATAAAAGCGTTTGTTTTTAATTACGATAGCTAAAATATCGTATATTTGTACGATTGTGAACATTTTCCTAAAACTCAGAGATATTCTTAAAAAACTACAACAACAACTAAAAATTTCAGAGTATTAGTAAAACTGCGAACTAGCGAATAAATTCCAAACTACGCAATAAGAAATCATAATTTTTTTTTTATTCTTTGCAAAGCTGAAGTAGAATTATAAGTAGAAAATATAACACAAGAGAATTATCGTATATCGAGTTTCCCGGAATTTTCCTGGAGTTTCTAAGCACCGGCCATTCTAAGGGAAACTTATTTTGAGTAGGTCATGATCTACTCTAACAGAAACTAAATCAATTTTAAAAAATTCTGTGGTCCCAGGCACTTAGGATTGACGATTTTTGATATTCTATAGAGAATTATCGTATATCGAGTTTCCCGGAATTTTCCTGGAGTTTCTAAGCACCGGCCATTCTAAGGGAAATTTATTTTGAGTAGGTCACGATCTACTCTAACAGAAAGTAAATCAATTTTAAAAAATTCTGTGGTCCAGGCACTTAGGATTGACGATTTTTGAATATTCTATAGAGAATTATCGTATATCGGGTTTCCCGGAATTTTCCTGGAGTTTCTAAGCACCGGCCATTCTAAGGGAAATTTATTTTGAGTAGGTCATGATCTACTCTAACAGAAAGTAAATCAATTTTAAAAAATTCTGTGGTCCCAGGCACTTATTAGGATTGACGATTTTTGATATTCTATAAAGAATTATCGTATATCGAGTTTCCCGGAATTTTCCTGGAGTTTCTAAGCACCGGCCATTCTAAGGGAAACTTATTTTGAGTAGGTCATGATCTACTCTAACAGAAACTAAATCAATTTTAAAAAATTCTGTGGTCCCAGGCACTTAGGATTGACGATTCTTGATATTCTATAGAGAATTATCGTATATCGAGTTTCCCGGAATTTTCCTGGAGTTTCTAAGCACCGGCCATTCTAAGGGAAATTTATTTTGAGTAGGTCATGATCTACTCTAACAGAAACTAAATCAATTTTAAAAGATTCTGTGGTCCCAGAGAGTTGTGAGTTTCCCGGAATTTTCCTGGATTTCCTAAGCACCGGCCATTCTTAGGGAAACTTATTCTGAGTAGGTCACGATCTACTCTAACAGAAAGTAAATCAATTTTAAAAAATTCTGTGGTCCCAGGCACTTAGGATTGACGATTCTTGATATTCTATAGAGAATTATCGTATATCGAGTTTCCCGGAATTTTCCTGGATTTCCTAAGCAAAGGCCATTCTAAGGGAAATTTATTTTGAGTAGGTCATGATCTACTCTAACAGAAACTAAATCAATTTTAAAAAATTCTGTGGTCCCAGGCACTTAGGATTGACGATTTTTGATATTCTATAGAGAATTATCGTATATCGAGTTTCCCGGAATTTTCCTGGATTTCCTAATCACCGGCCATTCTTAGGGAAATTTATTCTGAGTAGGTCACGATCTACTCTAACAGAAAGTAAATCAATTTTAAAAAATTCTGTGGTCCAGGCACTTAGGATTGACGATTTTTGAATATTCTATAGAGAATTATCGTATATCGGGTTTCCCGGAATTTTCCTGGAGTTTCTAAGCACCGGCCATTCTAAGGGAAATTTATTTTGAGTAGGTCATGATCTACTCTAACAGAAAGTAAATCAATTTTAAAAAATTCTGTGGTCCCAGGCACTTAGGATTGACGATGTTTGATATTCTATAGAGAATTATCGTATATCGAGTTTCCCGGAATTTTCCTGGAGTTTCTAAGCACCGGCCATTCTAAGGGAAACTTATTTTGAGTAGGTCATGATCTACTCTAACAGAAACTAAATCAATTTTAAAAAATTCTGTGGTCCCAGGCACTTAGGATTGACGATTCTTGATATTCTATAGAGAATTATCGTATATCGAGTTTCCCGGAATTTTCCTGGAGTTTCTAAGCACCGGCCATTCTAAGGGAAATTTATTTTGAGTAGGTCATGATCTACTCTAACAGAAACTAAATCAATTTTAAAAGATTCTGTGGTCCCAGAGAGTTGTGAGTTTCCCGGAATTTTCCTGGATTTCCTAAGCACCGGCCATTCTTAGGGAAACTTATTCTGAGTAGGTCACGATCTACTCTAACAGAAAGTAAATCAATTTTAAAAAATTCTGTGGTCCCAGGCACTTAGGATTGACGATTCTTGATATTCTATAGAGAATTATCGTATATCGAGTTTCCCGGAATTTTCCTGGATTTCCTAAGCAAAGGCCATTCTAAGGGAAATTTATTTTGAGTAGGTCATGATCTACTCTAACAGAAACTAAATCAATTTTAAAAAATTCTGTGGTCCCAGGCACTTAGGATTGACGATTTTTGATATTCTATAGAGAATTATCGTATATCGAGTTTCCCGGAATTTTCCTGGATTTCCTAATCACCGGCCATTCTTAGGGAAATTTATTCTGAGTAGGTCACGATCTACTCTAACAGAAAGTAAATCAATTTTAAAAAATTCTGTGGTCCCAGGCACTTAGGATTGACGATTCTTGATATTCTATAGAGAATTATCGTATATCGAGTTTCCCGGAATTTTCCTGGATTTCCTAAGCACCGGCCATTCTAAGGGAAATTTATTTTGAGTAGGTCATGATCTACTATAACAGAAACTAAATCAATTTTAAAAAATTCTGTGGTCCCAGGCACTTAGGATTGACGATTTTTGATATTCTATAGAGAATTATCGTATATCGAGTTTCCCGGAATTTTCCTGGAGTTTCTAAGCACCGGCCATTCTAAGGGAAATTTATTTTGAGTAGGTCACGATCTACTCTAACAGAAAATAAATGAATTTTAAAAAATTCTGTGGACCCAGGCATTTAGGATTGACGATTTTTGAATATTCTATAGAGAATTATCGTATATCGAGTTTCCCGGAATTTTCCTGGAGTTTCTAAGCACCGGCCATTCTAAGGGAAATTTATTTTGAGTAGGTCATGATCTACTCTAACAGAAACTAAATCAATTTTAAAAAATTCTGTGGTCCCAGGCACTTAGGATTGACGATTTTTGAATATTCTATAGAGAATAATCGTATATCGAGATTCCCGGAATTTTATTGGAGTTCCTAAGCACCGGCCATTCTAAGGGAAACTTATTTTAAGTAGGTCACGATCTACTCTAGTAGAAAATAAATGAATTTTAAAAAATTCTGTGGACCCAGGCATTTAGGATTGACGATTTTTGAATATTCTATAGAGAATTATCGTATATCGAGTTTCCCGGAATTTTCCTGGAGTTTCTAAGCACCGGCCATTCTAAGGGAAATTTATTTTGAGTAGGTCATGATCTACTCTTAACAGAAACTAAATCAATTTTAAAAAATTCTGTGGTCCCAGGCACTTAGGATTGACGATTCTTGATATTCTATAGAGAATTATCGTATATCGAGTTTCCCGGATTTTTCCTGGATTTCCTAAGCACCGGCCATTCTAAGGGAAATTTATTTTGAGTAGGTCATGATCTACTATAACAGAAACTAAATCAATTTTAAAAAATTCTGTGGTCCCAGGCACTTAGGATTGACGATTTTTGATATTCTATAGAGAATTATCGTATATCGAGTTTCCCGGAATTTTATTGGAGTTCCTAAGCACCGGCCATTCTAAGGGAAACTTATTTTAAGTAGGTCACGATCTACTCTAGTAGAAAATAAATGAATTTTAAAAAATTCTGTGGACCCAGGCATTTAGGATTGACGATTTTTGAATATTCTATAGAGAATTATCGTATATCGAGTTTCCCGGAATTTTCCTGGAGTTTCTAAGCACCGGCCATTCTAAGGGAAATTTATTTTGAGTAGGTCATGATCTACTCTAACAGAAACTAAATCAATTTTAAAAAATTCTGTGGTCCCAGGCACTTAGGATTGACGATTTTTGAATATTCTATAGAGAATAATCGTATATCGAGTTTCCCGGAATTTTCCTGGATTTCCTAAGCACCGGCCATTCTTAGCGAAACTTATTCTGAGTAGGTCACAATCTACTCTAACAGAAAGTAAATCAATTTTAAAAAATTCTGTGGTCCCAGGCACTTAGGATTGACGATTTTTGAATATTCTATGGTGAATTATCGTATATCGAGTTTCCCGGAATTTTCCTGGAGTTTCTAAGCACCGGCCATTCTAAGGGAAATTTATTTTGAGTAGGTCACGATCTACTCTAACAGAAAGTAAATCAATTTTAAAAAATTCTGTGGTCCCAGGCACTTAGGATTGACGATTTTTGAATATTCTATAGAGAATAATCGTATATCGAGTTTCCCGGAATTTTCCAGGAGTTTCAAAGCACCGGCCATTCAAAGGGAAACTTATTTTAAGTAGGTTATGATCTACTCTAATAGAAAATAAATCAATTTTAAAAATTTCTTTGGTCCCAGGCACTTAGGGTTGACGATTTTTGAATATTCTATAGAGGATTATCGTATATCGAGTTTCCCGGAATTTTATTGGAGTTCCTAAGCACCGGCCATTCTAAGGGAAACTTATTTTGAGTAGGTCATGATCTACTCTAACAGAAAGTAAATCAATTTTAAAAAATTCTGTGGTCCCAGGCACTTAGGATTGACGATTTTTGATATTCTATAGAGAATTATCGTATATCGAGTTTCCCGGAATTTTCCTGGAGTTTCTAAGCACCGGCCATTCTAAGGGAAATTTATTTTGAGTAGGTCACGATCTACTCTAACAGAAAGTAAATCAATTTTAAAAAATTCTGTGGTCCCAGGCACTTAGGATTGACGATTTTTGATATTCTATAGAGAATTATCGTATATCGAGTTTCCCGGAATTTTCTTGGAGTTCCTAAGCACCGGCCATTCTAAGGGAAACTTATTTTAAGTAGGTCACGATCTACTCTAGTAGAAAATAAATGAATTTTAAAAATTTCTGTGGTCCCAGGCACTTAGGATTGACGATTTTTGAATATTCTATGGTGAATTATCGTATATCGAGTTTCCCGGAATTTTTCTGGAGTTTCTAAGCACCGGCCATTCTAAGGGAAACTTATTTTAAGTAGGTCACGATCTACTCTAGTAGAAAATAAATGAATTTTAAAAATTTCTGTGGTCCCAGGCACTTAGGATTGACGATTTTTGAATATTCTATAGAGAATTATCGTATATCGGGTTTCCCGGAATTTTCCTGGAGTTTCTAAGCACCGGCCATTCTAAGGGAAATTTATTTTGAGTAGGTCATGATCTACTCTAACAGAAAGTAAATCAATTTTAAAAAATTCTGTGGTCCCAGGCACTTAGGATTGACGATTTTTGATATTCTATAGTGAATTATCGTATATCGAGTTTCCCGGAATTTTCCTGGAGTTTCTAAGCACCGGCCATTCTAAGGGAAATTTATTTTGAGTAGGTCATGATCTACTCTAACAGAAACTAAATCAATTTTAAAAAATTCTGTGGTCCCAGGCACTTAGGATTGACGATTCTTGATATTCTATAGAGAATTATCGTATATCGAGTTTCCCGGAATTTTCCTGGATTTCCTAAGCACCGGCCATTCTAAGGGAAATTTATTTTGAGTAGGTCATGATCTACTCTAACAGAAACTAAATCAATTTTAAAAAATTCTGTGGTCCCAGGCACTTAGGATTGACGATTTTTGATATTCTATAGAGAATTATTGTATATCGAGTTTCCCGGAATTTTCCTGGAGTTTCTAAGCACCGGCCATTCTAAGGGAAATTTATTTTGAGTAGGTCACGATCTACTCTAACAGAAAGTAAATCAATTTTAAAAAATTCTGTGGTCCAGGCACTTAGGATTGACGATTTTTGAATATTCTATAGAGAATTATCGTATATCGGGTTTCCCGGAATTTTCCTGGAGTTTCTAAGCACCGGCCATTCTAAGGGAAATTTATTTTGAGTAGGTCATGATCTACTCTAACAGAAACTAAATCAATTTTAAAAAATTCTGTGGTCCCAGGCACTTAGGATTGACGATTTTTGATATTCTATAGTGAATTATCGTATATCGAGTTTCCCGGAATTTTCCTGGAGTTTCTAAGCACCGGCCATTCTAAGGGAAATTTATTTTGAGTAGGTCATGATCTACTCTAACAGAAACTAAATCAATTTTAAAAAATTCTGTGGTCCCAGGCACTTAGGATTGACGATTCTTGATATTCTATAGAGAATTATCGTATATCGAGTTTCCCGGAATTTTCCTGGATTTCCTAAGCACCGGCCATTCTAAGGGAAATTTATTTTGAGTAGGTCATGATCTACTCTAACAGAAACTAAATCAATTTTAAAAAATTCTGTGGTCCCAGGCACTTAGGATTGACGATTTTTGATATTCTATAGAGAATTATTGTATATCGAGTTTCCCGGAATTTTCCTGGAGTTTCTAAGCACCGGCCATTCTAAGGGAAATTTATTTTGAGTAGGTCACGATCTACTCTAACAGAAAGTAAATCAATTTTAAAAAATTCTGTGGTCCAGGCACTTAGGATTGACGATTTTTGAATATTCTATAGAGAATTATCGTATATCGGGTTTCCCGGAATTTTCCTGGAGTTTCTAAGCACCGGCCATTCTAAGGGAAATTTATTTTGAGTAGGTCATGATCTACTCTAACAGAAACTAAATCAATTTTAAAAAATTCTGTGGTCCCAGGCACTTAGGATTGACGATTTTTGATATTCTATAGAGAATTATCGTATATCGAGTTTCCCGGAATTTTCCTGGAGTTTCTAAGCACCGGCCATTCTAAGGGAAATTTATTTTGAGTAGGTCACGATCTACTCTAACAGAAAGTAAATCAATTTTAAAAAATTCTGTGGTCCAGGCACTTAGGATTGACGATTTTTGAATATTCTATAGAGAATTATCGTATATCGGGTTTCCCGGAATTTTCCTGGAGTTTCTAAGCACCGGCCATTCTAAGGGAAATTTATTTTGAGTAGGTCATGATCTACTCTAACAGAAACTAAATCAATTTTAAAAAATTCTGTGGTCCCAGGCACTTAGGATTGACGATTTTTGATATTCTATAGAGAATTATCGTATATCGAGTTTCCCGGAATTTTCCTGGAGTTTCTAAGCACCGGCCATTCTAAGGGAAATTTATTTTGAGTAGGTCACGATCTACTCTAACAGAAAGTAAATCAATTTTAAAAAATTCTGTGGTCCCAGGCACTTAGGATTGACGATTTTTGAATATTCTATAGAGAATTATCGTATTATGATTAAACTCGATCTGTACAATCGATATGGGGTTCTGAAATGATTTGTAGAAGGATTTCTGAAATATGGCCAATTAGGATGGAAGTTGGTAGTTTCTTAAACGATTAAGAAAAAATTCGACATGTGGGACGGAATTGGAATTTTAAAATGTTTTGTAAATGAAGTTCTGGAATGTGGCCAATTAGGGTGGAACGTAGATGTTTCTTTACCGATTATGATGAAATTAGATTTGTATCATGGAAATGGGTTAATAAAATGATTTTTAGACGAAATTTTGGAAATTCTGGCTAATTAAATTGGAACTTCGCTTTTTCTTACCCGATTATGATGAAATTATTGAATATTGTTATTGTACTTTTTGTCGTGGTGGGTGTATTGATAAAAATATAGTTAAACTTAACATTTCTGTCCATAAATTCTTTACTGCGGTGTATCTTCTTGACGAAATTTTTGAATTTAGATTTTTCTTTATAAATTTTAATTAAAAAATGAAAATAATGAAAATTAGGAAACATTAACAACCTTGATAAATAAAAGACACAAAATAATCGCATGCGCATGATCCGCATAATATTTGCGCATACTATATGCGAACACTTGTATAGAATCTCTTTTTAACACATTGAGTGCCACCATATTAAAAAAATTATTACAATAATGTAAAAATGGAAGTCTTTTCACATTAGAATCCAAACCAAATAACCACATTCGCGATTTTAGAAGGTAGTATCAACATATTACAGGCAATGTGAGGGTAATCCAACTATATGCTTAGAAGTTTTCAATAAAAGTGATTAACGTGTGACCCACGATTGGGTCACGTGGCAGCCAATGTGTTAAGGTTTTTTTAACTCTACTTGTGACGTGAGTTAAATTTTTAAGTAAACGTAACATTTGTTTTTAACCCTAATCCAACCAAGGTGTGCCTTTTTTGCCACATTTAATTTTTAAAATGTTACGATTTATAAAATAATGTTTCATTATATTATAAAATACTTAGTACGCTTTGCAAAAAGTAATATTTTTGATTTAAATTTTAATTTACCGATGTAACAAAAAATATGTTAGCTGGATTAGAGTTAAATGAATTATAATGAATTATTTTAAAGGAATTATATCGCTCGTACCGCTTATACTGATAGTTCCACTTTGATCATAAATGTTTCAAGTTCTGTTTTGATTAACTTAATTCGTTGGGTTAGTACAGCAGCGACGAATATATTGGACCGAATTGCGAATTTGTGTTAAATTGAAAAATGTTTCGTCAGCCTTGCGGGTACAGAAAACATCCAGAGATTAAAACAAAAAAAAATGAATAACCGAAGCATCAGGAAACAAAATTAGGAAACTTTTACAATCTTGAAAATAAAAGAAAGAAATACTCGGACAGATCGCATATTACATTTGTACAATATTATTTATTATACAAAACAATTCATGATTGCAAATATTTCAGTAATAATATTGGTATTGGTATGCGAAATCATAGAATGAATGTTAGCCTAGTCTAGCTAAGGAACGTTTTGAATCTTCATTTGATAGAAAAAGGCAACAAATATGTAACCTAAGCAGTAAGCAGTAGCATCATAAAAAGTGAATGACCGTTCTACTTATGACATGACAAAAAATAAAATTCATATATGTACGTCGTATATGTACAAATTTTCTGCGAGAATTCTCTTTTGAATTCTATAGAGAGAATTTTCGTTAACAAGCACGTGTTCAACGTGAGATAAAGGTAAATTAAAACCGAAATTGTCATAATTATGATAATTTTTTATGAACCCATTTGGAAGTTGGCCGATTGTGGAAATTTTACCCATACGACTGATCTAAGATCTTCATCAAAGGTAGTCCTTACTATTACCAACACAAAACATAAAGAATCATTTCCGGCCCACTAAGTTCTTAGGAGATAGCCAATAAAGAATTTAAAATTATAATTTTATTTTGAAATATTTTTATTTTTTATACACTATAAAAAAAAAGCTGGGATGGGATGAAAAAATATGTATAGTATACACCATTTTATTTATTATTTACATTTTTAATATGTACAGAAAATTACTTTGATGGGATGGGATAGTGTTACCTGATGAGCATTTTTATTTTTTCTGGGATGAAAAACTGGGATAACTTCACATGCTTAAAAATAATTGAATATTGTATATTGACCAAATAAGAAAATACAAAACAAACAATAAAAAACCGAAGAAACCTAAAAACACAAAATGTGTAATGAGGAAATTAATCAATGTTTACAATATTATATTGTATGTTAATGTAAAAACATAAAGCATTTTTAGTATATAAGAACCAAAAACTGTAACTAAAAGATATTATTATTATTCATTCGTCATTCGTAAATCATTTGTAATTCATTATTAAGGAGACACTGTCACTCTCCATAAAACTCAAATAATAAAAAAAGTAACAAACAAATCAAAATGTATTTTTAAAACGTTCGAGAATAATCCTGCTGCCTGAACAACTATATTAACCTGTTGGTAAGTATTAACTAACAATTCACCAACTAACACAAACGGTCCGATATCTTTTGGCATGTTAACGTACTTGCTCAGGAAGAGCTAACAGAAAAGAATCTGTACTCACGTACGAGCTCAAGTAATTAGCTAGTTAATATTTCATCAGTTTATCTCTTCTCCAACTAATACATTTATTTCTTACGTTCAAGTGGGCATAACTTTAACAAACCCCACTTGTGGATAAATTATTTTAGTAGAATTAGAACGTGTATGGAGCGTTATTATTAAATGGTAGATTCTTATCATGAACAAATTAGTGAAATAAAAACAAAGTAGTAAGCCTTAGTTATTTAAGAAAGAGGATATATATGAGAGTATATACCTTAACAATGAATACCTTTTTACTCAGGTTGTAACTAACGGTGACGGCTGTGAAGTTTTCAACAAAATCAGAAAAATAACAAAACATGGCGGCACAAAATTTGTCGAAATAACAGAAAAATTAAATAACAAAAAAAATGTGCATGTATTGGTATAGTTGGCAAAAGCAATGTAAGACATTTTTTAAAATTTCGTTTAGACCCATAATAAAAATTGAATAAAAGTTTCCTTTTTAATTGAATAATTCACATATTTAATGAAAAAATTATTAATTGACGAGCTAGCAATTCAGGTAATATATTTAACGTTCACTTTCTGATGGATTGGCCGAAATACAGAGATGTCTCAGGAATGTGAGATATATGGCTAGTTAGCTTATGATAAGGGTTATCAAATAAAATTAACCCCATGTGAATACGATGACCGAGACCCATTTGTTATTGATGATCAATCGGTTTATTGTAGATGAAACGTAAGTTTTGCAAATTTGAAATTTTGAGTTTCACTTCCTTATGGATTGGCCGAAATAGATGGATAGAAATGTCTCAGGAATGTGAGATACATAGCTAGGTAGCTTATGATAAGGGTTATTAAGTAAAATTACCCGCATGTAAATACCATGATGTATATGTCTACATACGGGAGACATTTAGGTATTTTTAGTGGGATTGATTTTTTAGCGATTTATTTATATTTAATTTGTTATTCTCTGCAATAAAATAGAATTGCCGGATTAATACAAACTTGGTCTGATATGGATGTAGCAAACTTATTCAAGTCATCGTATGTTTCCCATTTATTGTTTGGTCTTTTAATTATTGCGGTATAATGTTTTATTCTCTCAATGTAATTGACTATCGCTTTTAAATAGAAATTTTCATTATTTAATTTTATTTGTTGTTGTATGTCAGCAATTTTAATGTTGTAATTTTGGTTGTTGAACGATTGTACATCTGCAATTGCTATGCCGTAATGGCTTACTACTTTGTCAACTTTAAGGAGTGCTTTACAACTAGAGCACGTTAAGGTTCCGAATGATATAGAGCTTTCAATATTGCGCAGGGTATTTTCGCTTACAGTGAAAATATCAAACGGTATGTAGCAGCTCTGTGAATTTCGAATTCGAACCACGTTTTCCTCATCACATTTTTGATATACCGATGTGGGCTGGGGTACCATTTTATTGATTAGGTACGTTATTTGGCACTCAGCGTTTAGTGTAGTCGTGTTACCAAAATTTTTTGTACAATTTATCTCCTTAAATATGTTTAACAACATGTTGGAGCGAGTGTCATAAGTTTGGCTTGATGTTTTTTTTGTCTTTATTATTCCTGAAATCAAGTTAAAAAAATCTGTTTTAATTTCGGAAAATTTCAAATTCAAAAATGCGTTATCGAGTCCCAAACTTACAAAAATCATGACTAGCGAGTCGAAGCCACATGTATTGACCACTATTATAGTTTTGCCTCCTGAAACTTTAGTGAACCCATTTCTTAATATTGGTATCTGTTCAACTTTCCACTGTTTCAGTATTTGATCATTTGTTGTGTTAGATTGAAATAATTTTTTATTGTCGTACCTTTGCAGAACTGTTTTGCCAAAATGTTTTGGTGATTTACTTGATCGTACCTTCTTATTCCATTGCTCTTCCATAAACATATTTCCTGAGTTTAATTTTCGTTTAATGTTTCTTGGTGTCTTTAAAGGTTCCGGCATTTTTATAGACTTTAATTTTTGTTCATTTCTAAACTTCAAAACATTTACAACACGCCCTATTTTCATGCGCTTGTTTGCCAAATAGTGATTTTTTACAACACTGAACCAATTTTCAATTATAGCATTAGAAATATTTCCAGTTACACCAAACATAATTGAATAAAAATTAGCCCATAAAATAATGTAGGAAAAATATTTCTTGATTACGAACTGGACAAAATCGTCGCAGTAATAAATATTTTCCTTGAAACCACGTTCCTTTTTTATTTTTGTAAGTACTTCGGTATAAATTGCCTTATATTTTAAATAAAAAGGGTTGGAAGCATTTTCTGGCCAAACGTTTATGTTTGTATTTATTTCATCTTCGGATTTCGAGCTTTCATAATTAGCATGTTTAGAATTATACAGGTCCCCCAATTCTGTAGTAAAAAATGTATAAGCTAATTTACTGCTTTTGTTCACTTTTGGCGAGCACATAATATAGCAAAAGTGACGGAATAACACATTTAATAGATTTTGCGCAAAGCATCGCGCAGAAAAAATCCAAAATTAAATTGCGGTGTTCTCTAGTTACTTTGGGAAGTTTTTTTTTTATTTGAATTGTGATTATATTCACAAAATGCGAACAGCAAATAAATATTGGAATTATAGTTTTCCTGAGCGGTTTTTGAAATTCCACCCAATTAAAGCTCTCTTCAATGTATTCGGTCATTCCATTCATTGAATTGAAACTGCTGTTAATTGCATTTATTAGTGCCCAAGACCAGTCAACAACAAAATAATGACCGTTCAGTTGCTTGGTTGTCATTTCCATTTCCTTTCTTACGTCTGACAGAAATTTGCCTAAAGTCCATGCATCGTGTTGACATGAAATAAATTCAGCGATCGGTATAATATTTAAATTAACTTTAACGACACAAGCATAATACAGGATTCTTTTAAAATTGTGCGCCTGATGGCAGGTTGGAATTTTCACGATTCCACCGGTTGCATTTAAATGGATCGCTTTCACATTATCATAATGCAAAAGAGCTATTTGCTCTTTTCGTATTAAAACAATCTGAAAGGGTTCTGTTACCGAATACAAATAACGGTTGACTTGTGATTGCATACAACACTTAAAGTATATATCTACTAAATCACAATCGCGTACAATGTCCTCTGTCTTGTAATACTCAGACTTGATTTTTCGAATTACGTCGGGAGTGGTCATGCCCTGAGTATTCCCGTCTTTGTAAAGTTGCAAGTCCGTCGCCCCTACTAGATCCAAATATGTAATATGAGCACTTTTTTTTTCTGAAACTAGTTTCATTTTCTCTCGCCGTAAACCACGATATTGGCGAAACGCTTTCTCGCTTGAATGTACAATAGTATCTTGTTCACTATCTGTAAAAACACACAATTTATTAGTTTTTAAAATTTCAAATTTATATTTAACGTTATGTAATCTATCTTTACAAGATCCATAAGCAACAATTTTCTCTTGTTTCTTAGAGATTTTGTGCAATGTTTGAAATGTAATAACACATGCATTTTGTCGCTCTTTCAAAAGCCGATGTATAAGTTCTCTTATTTCTTCGTTACTAAAAATTTTAAAATTTTCACTAAATTTCACTGAAAATTTAAAAATCCATTTAACATTTCCTTGTTTTTCTTCTTGATTATCTTGATTTGAATGGCTTACTGAAAGATCATCAAAATTGCATTTCATGCTTGACAACGAACAAATATCAGAAAATTCGTATAGCTTCTCAGGTTCTTGATCGATTTTTTTCAAATCAATAAACTCTAATGATATAGTATTAGTACAGTCGGCCTGATTTTTATTTATTAAATCGTCGAAATCCACTAGTGTATCGAATCCACATGAAATAATTTCCGAAGATTCAAAAAGTGTTACATGCTCGTCCAATTTGTTGGGTATGTTTGGTTTGGGACATTTTACCACAACTGTGTCTTTCGGCAATTCAATTTCATTTTTAACATTTCCTTGATCAATTCTGTCAATGTATTCTCTCCAAGTATACTTTAACTTAAACAAATTCGTTCGATTACATTCAATATGCATTACTTTACAAATACTTTTCATTTCTGGAGTGTTAAATACTGAAATATTGAAATTATCACTTTTAATATTTAAAATGCTCAGTGCTCTTAAAATCGCATTGGCATTTATCGTGCTTCTTTTTTTCTTATAATTATAGATTGTGTGTTTTTCTATTGTGAATTTAATGTAATACACACAACTCACAAATTCTAATACACAACGAAACTAAAAACTGTCAGTAAATTTAATACACACAAACAATCCTTGTTCTAAATAACAAAAATACAGTTATTTATTTGCAAGCGCAAAATAAAAACTTTGCTTGCAAAAGAACGTCCGGGAGATAGCAAGGGTCCAAAAAATTTCAAATTTGCAAAACTTACGTTTCATCTACAATAAACCAATTGATCATCAATAACAAATGGGTCTCGGTCATCGTATTCACATGGGGTTAATTTTATTTGATAACTCTTATCATAAGCTAACTAGCCATATATCTCACATTCCTGAGACATCTCTGTATTTCGGCCAATCCATCAGAAAGTGAACCTCAAAATTTCAAATTTGCAAAACTTACGTTTCATCTACAATAAACCGATTGATCATCAATAACAAATGGGTCTCGGTCATCGTATTCACATGGGGTTAATTTTATTTGATAACTCTTATCATAAGCTAACTAGCCATATATCTCACATTCCTGAGACATCTCTGTATTTCGGCCAATCCATAAGAAAGTGAACCTCAAAATTTCAAATTTGCAAAACTTACGTTTCATCTACAATAAACCGATTGATCATCATTAACAAATGGGTCTCGGTCATCGTATTCACATGGGGTTAATTTTATTTGATAACTCTTATCATAAGCTAACTAGCCATATATCTCACATTCCTGAGACATCTCTGTATTTCGGCCAATCCATAAGAAAGTGAACGTTAAATATATTACCTGAATTGCTAGCTCGTCAATTAATAATTTTTTCATTAAATATGTGAATTATTCAATGAGGGACTTTCCCAATATCGATTTTAGTTCATTTGTCCCCACGCTTGGGCAGCGCTGACTACTTTTTTTTTTTTTACATGGAAAAACACGTAAAATCATGTTTACAAATACAAGTTTCTTGTCTAAATTAGTGGATGTCCCCCTACTTTTTTTTTATGATAAATAAAGATGAGTATGTTGCGATTAATAATAAATATCAAATTTTAAAATTAATTTAGTCGAAATTAATCATTTAATGAAATAATCAAACACATGTTTGGCCATATAAAACTACATACGAAATATTTTAGCCGCCAGTCAGCAAGCGTTGGAATTATATTTAGGAAAATCACTAATTAAAAAGGAAACTTTTATTCAATTTTTATTATGGGTCTAAACGAAATTTTAAAAAATGTCTTACATTGCTTTTGCCAACTATACCAATACATGCACATTTTTTTTGTTATTTAATTTTTCTGTTATTTCGACAAATTTTGTGCCGCCATGTTTTGTTATTTTTCTGATTTTGTTGAAAACTTCACATCCGTCTAACGGTGTACCGCTACCACAAGCAACATCACTTTTGTGGTTAGAATAAAAACATAAGAAAATCCCTTTTCTATATTTTTCGTTGTGTCAGAATGCTAACGGTCAAAGTAATTATTGTTGAATACATGAACGAGACTTCAGACTTAACGAAACGTTTAACATGAATTAATTGTTTAAACATGATAAACCAATTTAAGAGGTATGATCAAGAGCTCTTTCACTAAAAAATTACGTCATTCGGTGATTGGTGCTATACTGTTTTTTTTATAAACGCTAGTTCATATAGCAAACAACAACAAAACAGTCATAAATAAACATTTCACGTCATTACATTACACTTTCTCGTGATTTTCTTTCATAAACTTTTTTTCACATTGTTGGTAGATCAAAATTATTAGATCTGAGGCAAGCAAATATCATCAAGATACTCTACAATTATTAATTCGAAAGATAAAAATTGTTTTTTTTTTTGTTTAAATTTATTAAGTGTTTTGCACTAAATTCGATAGATTCGAGTCTATAATTTTATGCGAATACATAGATGAGATTAGAGCATAAGAGCATTTTTTTATAAATTTGATTGCTGAGGAGAAAATTCTTAAAACGATTGTTTGAATCAATAGAGGAAGCTTATCACAAAATACACTTACATACAGTGCTGGGAAAAAAAATTGGGCAAATATATTTTATTACAAATGGGAGTCTCGAAATTACAAAACTTTTGAAAGTAATTGACTTAATGTTTCATTTTAAATACATGTATGACCTAATTTTTTGAAAAAAAAAAAAATGTACCGACAATTTAGGAGGTAAAATCGATAAATTGCTTAAATATTCAAAATATCCTATTTGGCACTTAAGGGCGTGGAAGTAATGGAATAAAATAAACACTTTTTTTTTTTTTATTGGGTTGTGGAAATTCTATCTTCGATATTAATATTTTATTGAACCGCCTTTTGCCTTTATTACGGCGGTACAACCCCGCTACTGATGTGCAAAAAAATTGGTCAAACAATTAGTTTATTTTACGCCTACCGTTCTTGGCCGTAATTAGGGTGCACTTTTATTGCCTGCAAGTATTTTATTGAGTATAAATAGTGCATATTTTGTAAGATTAAGTTATTCTGTAGCTGCTCCTAGTCAAATAAAGAATAAAGTGCAATTTTAATTTAAAAAAATGGGAAAAGTTTGTGAGCAGTGTAAAAGCAATATGTTGATTATTTCAATCATGTTGTTTCAAAATTCCACCTCCGCTAATCACAAATAAGGCGAATACTAAAAGACATGTTTTATGAAAGATTGCCAAGATATTCGATCCATTAGGCTGGATACCTCCAGTAACTATAACCGCAAAAATATGAATGCAAAAGATTTGGGAGGAACACATTCGCTGGGATGACAAGTTACCACAACATTTAGAGAACCAGTGTCATATACAGCAAAGTTGTCTTGAGCACTGGCAAGTTAAGACAGAGATCAGATGAACAGTCATTGGAAACATTATCAATAGTACATGCATACACAGACTCAACTATCACCCTAGGACGGATTCAAGGACAGCCTGCAAAATGGAAGGTGTTTGTAGGAAATCGTGTTGCGGAGATACAGGAAGTAGTCAGCCAAACTAAATGGTTCCTCGTAAAATCGAGGTTTAACACCTAATGAAATGAAGGACAACTTGTTATGGTGGTCAGGACGCAAATGGTTGCAAAATGTTGATAACCCTACGCTCGAGGAACGATCGTTTGATATTCTGAAGGAGATGAAGAAAATCAAAATCATATCCAATCATCGGTGCATTTATAAAACGCTTTATAAATAAATCAAGATGTAAGCAGCCAGCAGAACGAGCACCTGGAGCACTAACCTCAAGGGAATTAAGAAATAGTCGGAACTAAATAATCGCTAACATTTAAGCATTAGACTTACAAGAAAAAATACAGGCTCAACAGAGCGGTTATTTTTTAGGGAAGAAGAACTTTCTATGGCAATTAAACCCTTTCATCGACCAGAAAAATATTTTACGAGTAGGTAGAAGAATCAAAAACTCGATTGCCGCTTTCGAAATGAAGCATCCAATTATTCGATCTAAACATCATCATTAATAATCAAAGATGCACACGAGAAAACATTGCATGGAGGATGTCAGCTAGTCTTTACATAAGAAAACAATATTGGAATATAAATGCCAAACAAGTAGTTCGAAATACAATTAATAAATGTGTACGTTGTTACCGTTTTAAAACTCAAGAAGCAACACAAATAATGGTTTTGTTGGCACATTAGCCCATGACTTTTTTGTGGTACTAGACAACTACTAGACTCCAAGATACAGAAGGTTGAAGAAAATGAAAGGCATCTTCTAACACTATTTAAAGAACAAACATCAATAGCCGAGTCAACTTTAACACGTTCATGACCGAGGTGCTCAGGCTAGGGTGCCCATAAACCAGATGATAAATTTGCACGAAATAAGCTAATTGAAGCCTAATGGTAGAATAAATGTTTTATTTAGGTTTTTTGTGGGGTTTGTGACGTTATTAATAGTATGACGCATATACGAGTTTTCCCGTAAGCCGAAAAAAAATTCAAGAGAATCTTTAAACCAATATAGAAACTTTAATCTGTGGCAATTCAACAAAACCACTTATCTCATTCTCACTCACTTTTCAGGAGACAATAAATTAACAGTTAAACAGTAAAGTAGTAAACACTTATCTCGAGATAAATGATTATGTTGAAAGGCCCAGACTGTGGCCCAGACTGTGGAATCATTTATCTCGAGATAAGTGTTTATTACTTTACTGTTTTACTGTTAATTTATTGTCTCCTGAAAAGTGAGTGAGAATGAGATAAGTGGTTTTGTTGAATTGCCACAGATTACTTACATAAAAAAATGCGACGCATATATGCGTCCCTGGTCTATAGAGAAAAATATAGGACGCATATATGCGTCCTATGATCGTGAACGTGTTAAACGTCTATAAACAGGATATCTCCAACATAAACATATAAATGACAAATTTCCAACTTGGATTAAGTAATATAACAAAAGCGGTAAACAAGCTAGTATCAGAAGTAGATCAATTAAAAACTACATATAGCTATTCAAAAATCTTGCCTTAGATACTGTGTTAAATCTGCTCAACTATCAAAACACTCATAGGGACAGTTGGGGTGCAGCCGAAAGTTTTTAATAGGTGCTCCAAACTGCTCTTCTTACAGCTGCACAAATTTCCCCAAGTTGAACAAATAAAACACTCGGGTTTTATTTTAATGAATTACTGATTGGCTTTACTTAATATTTTTTATTTATATATAAAAAGACTGATGCGCTAAGCTCAAGAGTTGAATCTTGAATCGTAATTAATAATTTTTCATTTTATACAAAAGTTTGACATATTAAAAAATTAGTACAGTTTATAGTTAGTTTAATTTAGTACATATTATGGCAGAATTGATTAGTACATTTTGATTTAGTACTTATTATAGCAAAATTGATTAGCACAAATAATAGAAATTAGATAAAATGTTAATTCATAGAGGTCACCGCTAATAATTTAAAAGAATAACAGAAACGTCAAACATTTTTGATTTGACAGCAAGTAAATTTTAAATATTTAAATTGGTGATTGTTGAAGACATTTTTTATCGTATTTCAATTATTTGCTAGGATTTAGCTTGAGTTAAGTAATATTAAATCTATAAATAGTTATAAAATATGATATTAATACACATTTAAATTAATTTCAGAATAACAAATGACAGCAATTTTATAAAATATAATGTAATGGATTGGCAATTGAAATTACATTTTGTAAACAACTTTTATGCATGTTTTTCAGCAACTGAACAGGGACCTACTATATATCGTTATTGACACACATCAAGGAATGATCAACTCGCTCATTTTGACAACAGAGCAACTTGACGAGCAGCTGGCTGTAATACATCAGAACATTCTCAGAATATTATCAATTCCTGAAAATAAGGCAGATAATGAAATTGGTAATGTCTTTAAGTTTATGACTACCCAGTCCCGAGTAACCACGCAGTAAAGCTAATAATTGAAATCAAAATTCCGCTAGTTAATAATCAAAGGTATCAAGTGTATAAGGTTTGTAAGCCCTCTACCAACAAGACATGCAGATGATTACATCTACATCAAGGCAGCGGCAGCTGCAACAAATCAACAAATGCCAAAGCGTTCAACGCAATACAAAACGTATCGATACAAAAATATTGGTTTTAAAAGTTTATTCAACTGAGTGACCAGAAGCTCATCGTACATCCAAAAAGTATCTGGTAGGACTAAAAATTATGTGTCTCTCTCTCTACCTTACCGTTACAAAATAAAATGGTTTTTTGCGATTGGTCAATCAAAACAGTCAAAAAATTGGGAATGACTTATTTCGCCTGTATGTACACCAATGTTACAATCTCTTACACTTTCGGCTTTCATTTTCAACATAAATAATACAACCAAGTAATAACCAATATATGTATCGATACAAAAATATGAGTAAGTCATTCAAATACATAAAATACAACGAATACCATGTTTGATCTACGATTAACCGGTATTGACTCAATGATTGTAATTTTGAAACAAATCAACATCTCTTAAATAATTTCGTGTCTTCTATAATCATTTATTGTTATCACTTGGCTTAATTTTATCAAATTGGTGTATAAATTGTTGTTTATCAGGCACCTTATACTCGTATGTTTTACGTATGAAAGGCGCCAATAATTCAGGGCGGATTTCATTCGCGTCATGCTCCACGAAAAATGATACAACCGTTGATACGACCATTGTGACCGTCATGCCGAGCAGGGTGTAGAATAGATAGGAAATATGATGAATTTGATGTGATACCTCAATATCCGGTACTGCTACAGTTGTGCTCGAAAAATTATTGTAAAGTGCATCAAATTCATAAGGACAATTATTGACTGCGATCGGTTTTGAAATAAATGTTATAATACCAGCCATCTGATCCAATTGAGCTCGAATTACTACATAAATCATTAATATCAGGCCACAACCTCCTCCAACTAATGCTGATTTGGTATTAATTCGCGGCATTAGCAGTCCCATGACAAAAATAGCAAACATTGGGCCTGAGGTACATCCACTAATCGTCATCGATAGTTGTAAAATACTTCCAAGCTTTTCCACCACGAAAACAAGACCAACACAAATAAAACCAGCGATCACCACTGTGCTCCGCATTATCCAATTCGTCATTCGCACTGATGGTCGTGTATCCCAAATTTGTTTGAAAAAATCCTCTAAAACTATAGCGGCGAGCGAATTCAAAGCAGTCGATAATGAACTTAGGGCTGCACTAAATATGCCAGTCACAAATAGGCCTGAAATTCCAGGCACATTTTTAAACAAATCCGCTACCAACACAGGTAAAATTTGATCTTTAGATCTTGCCAGCTTCGTTGTAATGGGATCACAATCATGATACTTAGCGTACGCTAACATTCCACATATATAGCACATCCCGAGTAGTGATGCCACTGCAAATACGAATATCCATAATGCTTTACGGGCCGCATTCACAGTCGGCAAGGAAACGTAACGTTGCATAAACATTTGATTTGCCGCAATTGTTGGTGTCCAAAAAAACATACCGCCAATTACCACCGAAATTATGGAGTGCCTTACAGTTGGGTCAATACTCATTTCTGGTAACTCGATCCGACCACTAGCCAAATTTATCTCCCAAACTTTATCCAACCCTAACTCCAACAAACCCTTTATTACAATCGTTACAATAGTCCCATACATAAAAACAGTTTGAATAACATCTGTCCAGACAACAGCCTTGATACCGCCCATACATGTATAAAAAATACAAATTGAGCAAGTGATCAGGGTGATTAAATGAATATTAATACCAGTCATTTGATTAAAGGCAAGTGCGGTTGCATAAAATACCAAAGGTAACCAAATTATCATGGATGTGACAAATATGATGGCCGATAATAAACGCAACCTCTTATCAAATCGTGCCTCTAAATACTGTAAATGAAAAATAAAATTTAGAACACTTATGACAAGGAAACAAATCTATCACTGAATATATATACCTCAAACGTTGATGTAATCTTGAGATCATGAAAAACTGGTATAAAAATGTAATGCACAACACTCGATCCAACTATGATGGCGATCAGAAAAAATGCAAATTGCGTCCCAAAAACATACACTTCCGAAGCCATGCCCATAATTGAAATACCCGACACCCAACTAGAGGTTAGAGACATAGCAACCGGAAAAATTTGTAATTTACGTCCTCCGACCAAGTAATTCTGTTCAATTGAATCACGTCGTCGATTAGTATTTTGATTTTTCTGCTTGTCTTTGTAACCAAAATATATTCCAATTACGGCCGATAGCCCTAGCATTGTTATAAAAATGCAATAATCGATCCATTGAAAACCTCGCATCCCCGAAATAAGTTCGGTGACATGTTGACGAGTGGTGTTCGGTTCCATATTGCTTGGAGGTTTCGTTTCAACTGATTTGCTGCGACAAAAGTAAAATACATGCTCTTGTCAAAAACCATACTGTATTTGCTTACAGACGAACTTTGCATTAGACAGATAAGAGATTTGATTTATTATAGGCCACCGTCGAAATGCGGTCAACAATTTATACATTTTTTTTTTTTCAATAAGATACAATAATATTTATATAGTATGTAATTATATTGCTTGAATACAATATTCTCTTTTGTTTTCAGGTGTTTCAAGTTACCACCTTTCAAACGTAAACTTCCATGAGATACTCATAATAAATATTCCGGGTACACCAAATAGTCTATGCCGAAAAATAGTCAGCCGATAGTGTGGTCTCAAGCCTTTCAAGTACGAATTTTTAGAGCTCTTAGCCGAATGAAAGATTTATTGCAACCGTAATTTATAAAAATACCGCTCATAAATACTAAACTAGACGATGATAAGAGAATTTGTTATCTGCTTTCTTTATTTAAATATGTATCTTTAAATAGCAATTGTATTTATATCACAAGAGTTGAAATATACCCCATTTACCGTTAATCCCCACTTCGAATATTATATAACCGAAAAATGATGAATCGTCTGCTTATTTGAAAAAAAAATCATTTCAATTTATTACAACACAGTAATGTTTTGTAAGTCTGGTGGACTCTTTTCTATTTACATATATCATTTTACATCTAAATTGGTGGTGAACGATGAGTTAAATAATGATTCGGAGCTTCACTAATTTTTAGTGCCCGCAAATTCAAATCTCTTCTTCGTTCGTTTTAAGTCATTAATCGTTCCAACATTAAAGCTCACCAGAGTCTAGGTGGAAATAGCGTCAACCCAAATTTTTAATATAAGAATGATAATTTATGCTGTAGGTGCGGCGTCATAATTAATAATAGATGGGTTGTTCGCGCCCTCCCCTCGTTAAATTACAAATAATGCCCTTCCCTGAAAATTTTGCGAATTATTCAATGACTTTTGTGAAACAGTTGATGTAACGGAGATTATAAAATCGAAGCATCACAATCGATTGATAGAATTATTCCTACCTACTTTAACCCTTGAAGGATTCAAAACTATAAATAATTTGGGTTGAGAACCACTGAAACTTAAGAAGCTGAATAAGGTATGCTAAATAACACTAGGAACTGGCTTTTAATTTTAGTTTTTTGTAAAATTGATTATTTGCTATGTTTAGGGGACTCCTAGAAAGCTGACTTCGACAGGAATTTTCCATTGCATTGATTTTTACATTTAAAAATTCCAGTACGCACACCCGGCTGTATCGTTTTGATACGATGGTTAATACTTCGACTTTGATTTAGTAGAGCAAACCAAGTCACACCGCGCCAATTTTTAAAACGGTAGAAATATTTTCAACTAGAAAATAGCTCCATATTTAATAAAGTGCTAATTTTTAAAAATAAAATATGTAATAATTTAAAATATAGTAATAATATGAACTAAATAAAAATGAAACTTTTCCAAAAAAATCTTAAGATTCTTTCAGCTTTTTATAAACAAAATATATTAACAAACAAAACATTTTTCAATTTGTTAATCAGAAAAAATTAAGAGGCCAATCATTTATAATATACATACATATCTACCAAAAAAGTAGAAATATCAAAATACACCAGGACTTTAACCCGAGAGTCAATACAAAATGTATAGACTCTAAAAAATGAAAACCTTTCCGTGAGTTTTCCTCGAGTTTTTGATTTAGTGAATTTATAATTCGCTAAGTCACTACGTTCTTGTCTCGTACTTAATTAATGAAGTTGGAATTGTATTTTTGTAGTTTGTTCGTAGCTACCTGATGAGTAGATCAAACTTTTTGTTTTGAGATTATCAGTACGAAACCAAACTACCACATAGAAAGCTCAAGGAAAGGTTTTCATTTTTTAGAGTCAATACATTTTGTATTGACTCTCGGGCAGGGTTGTCGTTTTCGAAAAATCGAAAGTGGCAGATATCGTATAACAATAGGAGTATTTCAAGAAGGAGAGGAGTATATGAAAAACAACACTAACAACTGTATCTCCCCTTTGCAAGCATGATTCCTTTATAGTTTTTGTTGTCGTAAACTAATATCACAAACAAAAGATTTTATAAGACAATTATTTTGGTTTTGTCACTTTCTTAATGTAATATTTATTTTTATTTGAAATTTTTTATAAAATTTCTAACAAACACTAACTAAAATTATATTAAGAACTATCATACTTTTATATCGTATTTTTGATGCCTAAGTGACTTGTGAATCTGTCTTCCACTCATTTTATTTTTTATTTTAATTTATATAAGGAAAGGGATGGTGAGAAAAGAAGAATTAGTTGACCATATAAGTGAGTGTGTTTTTTATGGACTTACAATGAGGTCGTAAATTTTGGTGCGGCCAATTTTTTCGTTTAGTAAAATGGGGTTGTATCGCTTCATGTATATTTCCAGTTCTTCGAATCTGTTCATTGGTCATGTTATGTGTAATACCTGTGAGTATGTGTTGGTGTCAGTATAATTAAGTTTTTCTGTAGTCAAGTATTGTGCATATTTCGAATCGATTTTTGGTTTTCCGATTTGTCTTTTACATATTCTGTAAATCTGACTTAAAACTTATACCAGTTTGTCCGATGTAGAATTTGGAACAATCATTATAGGTATTCTTATAGGTTACGGTGTCTATGGATTTATTATAGTATGTTGTTTGAGTTGATTCCTTAATTTGTGGTTTGTTTTAAATGGCTTCGTGTATTCGTGTTTTTTAGAAACCTTCGTTATATTCTTGTTGATACTCTATAGTGATTTATTTCTTCGATTTTTCGTTTTGCTTATTTAACGTGGTCATCATATTCTGCTATTTCTTCCAAACGTACCTATCGTTCAATTTTTATTGAGGGCGTAAAAAACTGGGCAAATATAACATCAATGCGTTTTGCTTTAAATTGAGTTACCTTGCTGAGGAAATTTTATACAGGGTGAGGAAAAGTATGAAAACCCCTCAAAATCTCGCGGAGTTCTTCTTAGGTAATTTTCAACAAGGAATTTAACGGTGAGCTTGGTTGTGACCTTGGCCGTCATCGTCAAGGTCATTTTTTATAGGGAAACCCCTATTTTTAACATTGAATTCGAAAAGAGCGATCAATTGTACATTCGAATATGTAATTTCCATGACCTCCCAAGGCTCTTTTCGAATCCGATGTCAAAAACAGGGGTTTCCCTATAAAAAAAATGACCTTGACATCAAAATGACCTTGACCTCAAAATGACCTTGAAGATGACGGCCAAGGTCACAACCAAGCTCACCATTAGATTCCTTGTTGAAAACTACCTAAGAATAAACCTTGCTCATTTTTTTTTTGATATACTATGCGAGATTTTTAGGGGTTTCCATACTTTTTCCTCGCAATGTAAATTCCTTCAAATGATTTTGAAAGGTCATGAAAAATACATACTCGGACGTAAAATTGATCGCTCTTTTCGATTCTGTAATTAAAAATAGGGATTCTAATTTAAAAAATGACCTTGGCCTCCAAATGACCTTTTAGATGAAGGTCAAGGTCACAACTAAGCTCACCATTAAATTCCTTGTTGAAAATTACCTAAGAATAAACCTTGCTCATTTTTTTACCAAACTCCGCGAGATTTTTAGGGGTTTCCATACTTTTTCAAAGGTTTGAGGTTTTTCTTACAAGTGGTGGTACATGAAGAGGCCGTCTATTACTAATATGTCGGAACATACAATTTTTTTTCTTGAATATTTTGATTAACTGTAATTTATCAGTTTTCCAAATAGTACCCAACATCAAATACCAACTGTCATTAATGCTTCGATTACATCGAAATATTCATTTCACTAAATTTAATTCAATTTAATTGTAACAAAAATTAATTTAATTTCATTAAATTGGTAGTAAATAAAATGAGAATTAAAATTTCTTTAAATTCAGTGAAACGGAAAACCCAATTTGCTTCACCATTAATTATTTATTTAAAATCAGCCTTTAATACCCTTAAATAAATTAAATTCAATTCAGCATCTAAATTAAAAGGAAATAAATCATTAACTAAATAATCTGAAATTCTTTTTTTTTTGTTTAATATTTTAAACTAAAATTCTAAAATCAGTAACTAAAAAATCTGAAACCCCATAAAATTTCATTTCCAAATATAAAACTAGCTATTAACGCTAGAAATTACTCCAAAGCCAGAATTAAAATAAATAATTGCTTACGGCTATTCTGCTTACGGCTATTCTGCTTAAAATCACACTACGAAATAAATTAAATTAGATTTGGAACTCATAAGTTGTCCATACTAAATTAAATTAAATAATTTGAGTATCCACATTAGTATAATATTCTTATTAGTACCATATATGACAAACAATTAGCACAAATATATGATTTGGCTTATAAACGTAATTATAATTTTAAACGCATAATCTGCTAAACAAAATTCCCGCTAGATGAAGTTATATAAATTTAAATTCAGAATCATTTTAATTTAGAAATCTGAAACTTTATTAACCTTGCGCCAACCAAATGTTATGAACAAACTATTTGAATTTAAAAACTCTTCACCTTGGACGATTAAAAAAATAAATTCCAAATCACAAATTCCAAATTCCAAGTTTCAAATTTCAAATTCCAAACTCCAAATTCCAACTATGCATTCAAAATATAATGTTTAGGTACAACACAATACCAACGAAAATTCTCCCCATGAAGCAAGAGCAATACATACATCCAAAATATGTACTACCAAAATTCGTCAACAATACAATAGTAAATATGTATACACAGATTACACACACACACATCTATCGAAAAATACATCCAACTCAAGAAGTAAAGAGTGTTTTTTTTATAGGTTCACATATTTGAGTTGGCAACACTGCTTTATTTGTCAACCCATTTAACAGCTGATAGTTGCTTTTTGTTTAGTTTGGTTTGACATTTCATCGTATGCGTCGTAAATTCGCCGAATGGGCTGAAGCACAAATTGATATTGATGTTGAATTTCTATTCAACATTTTGTTCTCCGATGAAGCCCAGTTTTGGTTGAATGGGTACGTAAATAAGCAGAATTGTCGGATTTGGAGTGAGGATAATCCACAAGGTTTATCCCCAGAAAATTACTGTTTGGTGCACTTTATGGGCTGGCGGGATCATTGGTCCATATGTCTTCAAAAACGATGATGATCAGAATGTTACTGTCAATGGTGAGCGGTATAGGGACATGATTAGAAATTTTTTCGTACCTCGATTAGCTAGCATTAATCTTGCTGACATGTGGTTCCAACAGGATGGAGCCACATGCCACACAGCGCACGCTACAATTGATTTACTCAAAGAAACTTCTGATGAAAGAATAATTTCGCTTAATGGTCCAATTAATTCGCCACCAAGATCCCCATTGGATTATTTTCTTTGGGGTTATGTAAAGTCACTTGTCTACGTCGATAAACCAGAGATAATTGAATACCTGGAAATCAACATTCGAAGAGTTATTGGCGGAATACGGCCGCAAATGCTGCGAAAAGTTTGTGAAAATTGGTGTTCCAGATTGCGCTTTGTACGCGCCAGCCGTGGCGGCCACATGGCCGAAATCATATTTAAACATTAATGTCATACAATTTTCTATCCAATAAAGCCCGTTTCATTGATATTATAGTGATATTATTGATAATATAGTGAGACCCGCTGCGACTAACCGAGTTGCTACATCGGCCAGAAGAGAAAGGTGCTCATCGAATGTGGCGGTTGTAATGAGACGATCATCGAGATATACGAAAACTCAATCATGCAGATGGTGTGGGATCACCCTGTGCATCAACCGGCATAAGGTTTGAGGCGCATTGCAGAGCCCAAATGGAATCGCAGTAAAATGGTAAAGCGGCCGTCCTGGCACGGCAAAAGCAGTTTTCTCCATAGATTCGGGGTCTAATGGGATCTGCCATAACGCATCCTTTAAGTCTATACTGGACATGAACTGCGTTTTCTCCAGTCGACTTAACAAACCATATATGAGTGGTAAAGGATACGCATCAGGATACCGATTTTAACATTCTGGTCATTGGTGAGCACCAAGGACTAGCACTCTCTTTAATAACACCTAATACCAACATGCGATCTAACTCCAAATACATTTGCGTTTGGATAGCAGGCGAAACCGAGAAAAACCGCTGTTTTATTGGAACTGCGTCTCCCGTGTCTATTTTGTGAGTAATAAGGGATGTTCGGCCCAGACCAAGTCTCTCTGAACTAGGAAACATGTTGATTATTTGATCAAGTCTGACTAATTGATCTTTATTCAAATCGTGATATTTGGAGGTAACATTTACTTTAAGCTCAGTAGTTGGATTCGTTAGTTCTTCTATTAATGTAGGTTTTAAACCAAACATAGTCCAAAAATCGTAGCCCAGGTATAGTTCTTGTTGCAATTCTGGCACGACAAATATTTGCATTTTTAAGGTCTTTTTATTATACGTTATAGGGACATAAATGTAGCCATGTACGGACTGTCTTGCACCATTCGCCGTCTGTACACTTGCAGATAAAGGGTATAGTCTTAAATTATGAAGAGTAATAAACTCGGTACCATTTTTATCCAAAGCACTGATTGTTGCACCGCTATCAAGCAGACCATTAATGTTAGTTCCGGCAACATTCACTACTGCGTAGGGACGATTATCTGAAAAATTATCTGCATTTGAACCTGCGGCGAACGTTGCTTTAGTTAATTTCCTATACATTAGTCTCTTAATTCGTAAATATTTAATTGACCTAGTTTTGTAACTATCGGTAGGGACAGGCCCGGTAAATGTTAATGGATTGAAAATTTTGGAAGGTGTAGTTATTTGAGCTTCAGCCGGGAATAAAATTCGCTGCTGAGTCCGTTGTATTTGACCTGGGAGGTATTAGAGCTGGCTGCTGGAAATGAAGATTCCCAGGAATTCTCATTCCCATCTGTGGGTTTTCCGGTCTCCAAGGGTGTCCACAATTCCAGCTGACTACTTGAGACGTAGAATTGGATGGGTAATTATGTTACTGACTTGCAACGAACGTCTGGGAGTAACTAGTGGTCTCGACATTTTGTATCTGAGGTTGAGGCATAGTATAATAGCCTGGCATCACAGAATAATTTGCTTGAAGAGAATAGGGTGGAGCATTTATTGACAGTTCATGCACACCACGATTAAAACCAGGTCCCATGGCAAGTTCCGGGTTGTATCCCATACTCTTCCATGCCTCTTCCATTGTAACGCACCTATTTACCATAGCGGCAACAGATTGAAATGCTTCTCCAGCTAATGCAATTTTTAAACCAGGTCACATATTTTTTCTTAAAATCTCTACTAATTCTAATTCTGGTAAGGGAATTCTAAGTGGGTGTGCTAAACTTAATATGAGGGGCTCAGAACCATAGTGGTCCAACCCACATTTTTAAACATTTTCATTTAATAGGCCATAAATGTTTTTGGAAATGGAATCTAAGTACACCGACCTGCAATTCCAGAAACAGTTATTTTCAGGTTCCTTATTATAATTGTTGTTTTATTATAAATTACCATTTCAAAGAACATTTATGACCGATTAAATGAAAAAAATTTCAGATTTTAAATGTGGGTTAGACCACTATTGTTCTGAGCCCCTCATATGTTGTAATAAAAATCGACGAACGCTTCTTTAACTTTTTGTTTACGATGATCCAGAGAATTCTTAATATCATGATCGGACCGAAAATCTTGAAACCGATTCATAAATCCACTTTTAAGATTCTGCCATGAACATCGAGGATTCCGTTCAAGTAATATCCAGTAATGCTCGCGGGCGATACCGTGTAATAGGGAACCAATATCATGCACTAACAAATCGGTTGAGATACCATGTATTTCTGCCATTAACTCGATTCTGAAAAAAAACTTTTCTACTGACAAACCATTAGCTGTGCCGTCGAAAGAAATATTCCATTTTTGAACATCAACCGGAGGGTACAAGCGGTTCGGACCGACTTGAGGACCATAAAACCGTGGGGGTGCAAACGTTGAAGATGTAGGTACCGGAGGTGGAATATTCATATTATAAAAATTATTTGGCCAACCAACATTCACATTAGGGCGATGTGGTGGCGGCCCATGGAGCGGATTATTTCCGCCTGTTGTGGATGGCTTATTGATGAGTTAACCACGTTTCCAGTAATCAAAGGTACTTGAGAGTTTGCTGATGGTATCTGGGGTGCTATTATTGATGATGTATGGGGTGGCATCCATCCAGCAGGTACGTATGAATTTTGTTGAAGTAGATTAGGTGGAGCCGAAGGTTGCGACTCATTAACCACCGAAGTTGCATAATCCGATTTGTACACCGGGGGAATAATTTTTTTTAAAGGCGAACTTTCTTTTAAACTAGTGTCACGGAAATTTACGTGTCTACTCTGTTCACCCTGAGCAGTATTTTGAATTGATTGAACCGGGCTGTCCAAACCGTCATCAGTGTGCTCCTCGTCTTGATTTTCATCGTTTTGAAAATCCTCAATACGAACAGCATTCAATGTTTCGACTGACTCGTCAAGTGATTCAGCACTTTTGAATTTAAGTATGAGATCTAATAATGACTGACAGGATGCAGTTAAATTTACAACTGAAGACTGAACGCTTTTGGAACTGGACATTCTCCCTAGCCGAAGTTGAACATGTCGCAATCGGGAAACTATACTTGTAAAAATAGCCTCATTAAACTCCATATTTGAACTTAGGTTTTCTTTTATCTTTGCAGGTAAAGATCTTAATTTATCGGTACAAATTGATACCTCTTTACGAGGGGCTTTTATCGCTCGATTCGGAGCGCGAGTCGGCAATATCTCGGGATTGGCAAACTCTTGGTCAAAGCACGCTTGTAATTCACTAATCAGCATTAATATTGGCCCTTTCAAGTTCCTAACCTCGCATTCGACATCAAATTCATCGGATTTCAAGTCCTTACTTTTAATTAAAAATTCCATGTTAATTGGATTATTTTAAATTGTTGTTGCTGAATTACCAAAATTAACGAGCACAAATTAATTTGCCGAAATAAAACCAAAACGATCAATTAGCATAAAATATGGCATAATACATTCACGATTATTGGCAAATTCTTACAATTATTAAAATTAAATTAAATTTCAATTCAAGAACTAATTTACAAAAAAAAAAATTGATAATAGTATCACTTAGGTAATCAGCAAATGAGCAAAAATTGATTAGTATGTATGTATGTCTAAAGAATATATCGGGATGAAATCAAGTAGATGGGTCACGGTCAGATCTAAAAGCTGAACCTGTAATGTTGCTACTAGTGGTGGTCGTGGGAATTACGGAATAAGGAAAAAGAGAGTAGGGAAAATAATAATTAAAATAAAAACAAAAAAACATTTCTCTCAACTAACTAACAAAGAAATCGACATATTGGAATCGTTCGCGATTGAGAAAAAATATTTTCTTCTATATCATATTTTCTTTCACAAATCTCTACCTAACATGGTGTTCAACATCAAGATGGACGACCCACGCGTTATTGAAACAAGCATCCGATATTGCACTAGAATCGACATTTAAAATGGAACGGTAGTGCAGCAGAGGCTTGCACAAAGCCGTCAAGATGAAACCGGGAAATAAAACAATAAAATTTAATAGGAGTAGAAAAAATTTTGAAAATATGATTAAATTGTTAATTTAACTTTAAAAACCGTACGTTCCGACAATTGATTCGACAGTATACTAGATGCAATTGCGCATAGGCTTATAAAAATTAAGTTGTTAACGGGATTATAAAAAAAAATTAAATGAAAGATTAAAAAAAATTGAATTAAGATAAAAAAATAATAATATCTGCAGGATAGGAAAACTATATTGTTGTATGAACGCCACTGTAACATCAGTGGTGCACACTTTATAGTAGGAATAGGAAAAGGAAAATGGGAAGCCAACATAGGATTGGGCGCCACTGTAACATGACTGAAGGTCATGTGTATGAGAATTTAGCCAGTTAACAGAATTTATTGTCGGAGAGCCGATGTGACCACCATGGTGTTGACTTATGTAACCGGGATTTTTATTAATTTTTATAATTTGTGATGTTATGAATTACGCGTACATGTTATCGTAGGTTAGGGTTGTATTATTATATTACTGTTCGTTATGTTTATAAATTTGAATTAAAAAAAAAAAAATACACGAAATATCTTTATCACTAAACTGTTTTATTTTCTATGTTTTAATTATTAAGCCTCAATTCCATAGTGAAACAAAGTTTGTCAGTCAAAATAACTTGAGATAAAAATATAAAATCGGTGGTTGTATGAACGAGATGCCCAACGGAGTCAGTCAAAATGTTACTTACAAAAAAGGTGTGTCTGTGTTAGTGGACTGATATCAAAATTAAAAAAAAGTTCAAATCGAGAATATTTTATGGCAGTCCAACTAATACAAGGACATAAATATTGTGTACCAAAACAAACAAAAATGTTTATACAAGCCGTGCCAAGCAAACACTTAAGCTATAAAAATTGTACCCTATGGCTTAGTATTAGTAATGTATAAAATAAATCAGAAAATATATATACACAAAACTAACACAAATGCCTAAATTATTGTTTACATTTTTGTTGGTTTTGTGACATACCAATACCAACTCATAGAGCACAATTTCTGAGAGAGGATCGGTGTAAACAGCGAATGGCACGGCTTGTATAAACATTTTTGTTGGTTTTGTGTGTACCGATGAAAAATATTTCTCGCACACATTATTAATTTTAATAGTATGGCACTTTTATGGGAAAGGTTTTTTTTAATTTTGTGTTTTATTCGAAATATTCGAAAAAAAATAATTCTGATATGAGTAATAATAATAATTAATTTTTTAGATAATTTTGAGACTAGAAATAATTGAATTAACACATAATACTTAATTTGTTAATTAATTGTAGGTTATGTGTTTGTTTGCTGTCAAAATACTAATAAACAATAGTGTGGCATTGTTACGGGAAAGATTTTTTTAATTTTGTATTTTATGACGGATAATCTTCGAAAAAAATAATTCTGATGTGGGTAATAATGATAATTAATTTTTTAGATTATTTTGAAACGTGAAAATAATAGAATTTACACTAATACCTAATTTTGTTTAATAATTTTTGGTTATGTTTTTGTTTGCTGTCAAAATGTGTCAATCAAATTTTACTATAAAAAAAACAATAACAACATACTTTGTCTTTGTCACTCTGCTGGATTATTTTTTTTTTGTCTTTTTCCAACTGAAGTCAGCTCAGTCAATTTTTCACAATGGAATTGAGGCATTACTATTTTTCCTATGTTATAGCATGTTTATCTTAAAAACTATGACTATCCAAAAAAACAAAATCAAAATTATATTGTTCACTTTTCGCTCTAATATATGGTTCGTCCATTTTTACACAATATGTCCGCTTAAAATTATGACCAAACGTTAATAACTAATGCTTCAATTCCATGGGAAAAATTGACTGACAGTCAAAAAAATCGAAAAGAGAAAAATAATCTGATACTCCATATAAGAGACAAAGACAACGCTTGTTTTTGTTTTTTATTTTATAGAAAAACAATTTTGCTATAAAATAAAAAACACGTTGGCTTTGTCTCTTATATGGGGACGGGGTACCAAATAATTTTTCTCTTTTCGATTTTTTTGACTGTCAGTCAATTTTACTCATGGAATTGAGGCATTATAATTAGAATTTATGGTTGTGGAATAAATGTATTTTATTAAGTTCTATACTTATTATTATTCTTAATCTTATTATTATGTTTATTTATTAATATTATACTATAATTCAACTTATTATTAGTTATTTGATTAAATATTTTCGTACCACTGATTGTATGTATGTATTTAATATTAGTGTTTGTGCGTTGCTGTTGGTTTTTTAATTTGTGGACTGTATTTCCGTTTTTGATAGGTTCACGTTGATGTTTTGATGTCGAACACGTTTAAATTATAACCTCACTCGTTTCTACCGCTACAAAATGTTTTATTATTACCGTTGTTGTAATTTTCGCGATGTTTGTATAGCCGCTCGTTGCTATTTCTCGAACAATTCGAACGAATTTTTATACGTTCCGGTTTGATGGACCAAATGTTTGTGCGTTGCTGTTTGCAAAAAATGATATACCGAAAATGATATATCGATATTTTTCTTCAATGCACCAATTGGGTTGTTTCTCCGGCTGTACACCTTTGATTTTAAATAGGCCATTAATTCTCGATTGGATTCAAGTCAGATGAATTGCCAAGCCAGGGTAGAACCTCCAATTCTAGGGAACTTAAACAATCCATGCTAGCTCTCGAGGTATGGCATGGAGCACCTTCTTGCATGAAGGTAGAGGTATAGGGAAAACCCAAAAAATACATAATTATTCTTTTACCCAGAAAAAAATAACAAAAATCACACTCAGTGCTCATAAAATTATCAAAATTCTTTAGAAATGCAATCGGTCATAATTCATTGGCGGGGTACTGTACATACTCGATATTTTTGCTTCAAAAGCTAGCAAGCAAGCAAGTAAATAGTTAAAATTTTGCGAACGATTTAATTTATCGGAAAATTATTGTTTAATGTCAATCATTGAGTTTAGAAGATTTTTCATTTGGGAAATATTTAGAAACGAGGATAAATATTTAGTTACTCGATAATTTATCAATTCGCAAACTGCAGCTCGATAAATATGGCGGATTTGCATACATCAAAATTTTTTGCATAAAATCCCATACTTTATCGGTTTTGCAATACAATATATTTTTTTACTCAGCACGCAAATGTCATTACGCTGAATAAAAAATATAACCTCAAAACGTAAATAATTGAAAATTTGTTGCTCTATTTTTAATCAAATATATATATAAAAACGTCAATAAATTTAAATAATTCAAATTTAAAATATTTATAATATTTTAAACTGAAATAAAAAACAATTTTTGAAAAATTTTTATTTTATTAACTTAGGCTGTGTTTCAATCGGGTAAAAAGTTAAATTTTTTAACTGTGGTAAAAAATATTAAATTTTTCTCACTTTTTAATCGGTTTGGTGTTTCAAATGAAACTGGTTAAAATTGTGACGTTTATCAGAGCATTCATAAGCGCTGTATGTCTTTTATTTTTGGTTTCGAAGAGAAAAACAAAATATAAACTACAAATGTTTAACTGGTCTGTGACCAGCTAAAATTTTTGTGGTGAATAAAATGCCAAAAATTTAACTTTTTAACTTTTTACACGGTTTTTTATTCGTTTGAAACACAGCCTTAGGCCATGAGTGAATATGTTAAAAATATTTTAGTTAAAAATTTGGTGAAAATCAAATTATCGTGGTGAAATATTTTTAACAACAAAAGTAGAGTTTGCTGTGTGAATTAGTTAAAATTTGGACAGTTGAAATTCATTCAAAATGCATCGCATTTATTCATTAGCGTTTATATACACATAATAAATTATAACTATATGCCTACAATTTTACATTCAAATTTATGTTCATAAAATGTTGGACTATTTTACACATCATATGTGGCATATTATTAAACCACCAGCTATATTGACGAACGAGGAGAAATCGGGGTTAGATTTTGCACAAGGGCAAAAACTGGATCTTTGGTAATGTTATTGGTGCTATTGACGGATGTCACATAAGAATTAAATGCCCAGTCAATGAGCACGATGAATACCTAAATTATAAAAGCTTTAACTCCACCCAGTGACAAGCCGTAGTAAATATCCATCATTTATTGAATGACGTTTTTTTAACATCACTTGTCAAAATTTATAGACGGTGTCGACTGCGTTAAATTTTTTGTGGTGAATAAAAAAAAATTTAATTTCAATTGTAAAAATTTTCATTTTTAGGCCGTGAGTGAATATGTTAAAAATATTTGGTTAAAAATTTGGTCAAAATCAAATTATCATGGTGAAATATTTTTATCTACCACATTTAAAATTGCTGTGTGAATTAGTTAAAAATTAAAATTATGACAACTGAACAACAACATAAAGCGCATTTATAACAATCATTTGCCTAGCTTGTTATCTATTTGAAGCTGTTTTAAGAAGAAACAAAAAGAAACACGTCGTGCTTATGTATCAACTGAACCAATATTGAAAAAACGAGGTTATGTTTTTTTAACTCGCTTATTAAATTTTATATACTGTGCCTACCATTATACATTTTTTATTTATTTTTTGTGGTGAGTAAATTTTTTAATTTTAACTTTTATGTCAAAATTTAAATTTTTAACTAATTCACTCACGGCCTCAACTAGTTTTTAACTAATTCACTAACAGCCTAAAACTGAAAAGTCGTTTGAAAAAGTGAAACCAAGAAATTTCAAAAATTTTAATTGAAAAGTTATTATTATTACAAATCATTTTTTGCAAATCAGCAAAATTTGTTTGCTTATTAGCATCGAGTATACCATTTGCCGCAATCTATCAAAATTTGCTTGCCTATCTACTTGCTAAAGTATCGTGTATATGCCCCATTAGCGTCCGGATTTTGGAATTAAAAACACTGTGTACTTTTTATATCACTATATACTTAACTTTATTTCACTTTACTTTTATACACTTTGATTTGCTTTCACTTCACACTATTTAAATCTGTCCGCTCGCCACTGATGAGGGCTATGACAACAAATTTATTTCCTTGTTTAACGATTTGAAGTAAACCAAAAATTGATCTCTACCTGCCATCGATCGTGTTTATATACCAGTTTGATACTGCTCTCGAAATTTTCTTTATTGCATGTCATAAATCGTCTTCATTCTTGGTTATTCTGTTTATGACCCATAATCATCTTGAAGTAGTTGTTATTCATTTCATTCTTAAATCACTAAACCACGCGCCTTCTTTTTGTATGCTATATCTCTGCTAAATTTATTTACGTCAATTTGAACAACAAACCGGTAATGATTATTAACGAAATTTTGTTGTTAGAAATGACACTAAATATTTAACAACCTACCAGGTAATCGATTAATATTTCAACTGCTTTTTGGAGTTATTTATCAAAAAATTATTTTTCCTAAATAGGAGTTTAATTTAACAAACATTTTGAGCGGTCTGTTTGTAGGATAATGTTTGGAGTGAAGATCGGAGTCCTATTTCTAACTGTGTATTAGCAGATTCATCTATAAACTGTTTTTTAAGGCATCACCGTTTCTTCGATATTCAATTAAAATTCAGCAACATATGAAGTAGCAGGCTTTCCAGTCACAATATTATAAAGATTATCTGGATCTAAACTGGAATCGGATTTAAATTCTTCTCAAATATTTCTACAAAATCAGCAACTTGTTGCGAATATATTTTAATTCTATTAGGTTCTAAGTCTACAGCTCATACACGGGAAAAAATAAACTGGTCCTCAGCTAAGAAAACGGACTTTTAATTCAAGAAAATGTACTTTTTCTTGATTTAAAAGCTAATTTTCTTATTTCTTTCGAGTTTTTGTTCATTTCAAGAAACACAATTCTTACATGAAGAAAAACTCGAAAGAAATAAGAAAATTAGCTTTTAAATCAAGAAAAAGTACATTTTCTTGAATTAAAAGTCCGTTTTCTTAGCTGAGGACCAGTTTATTTTTTTCCATGCGTCTTATAATTGTTTTAATCCACAAACATCAAGGATATAAAAGTAAAGCAGCTCTAATACTACGACTTTTTAACCAGCGTGAACGTGCAGCTAAAATGTTCAATTTCACTTAATCATGTCTGTGCCTGTTCCATTGTATTTACCATTACTGCTATATAAGTGAAGACTTAATGGGTGTAAGATATGAAACCTTTCGTTTTAAGCTATTATCTTCTAGTAATTAACAATTGAAGCCTATCCATGGAAAAAATGTGAAACTAGGTGTTATAAGTCAATTGCTTGTATTAATGACAAATTTTGTGAAAAATTAGATTCATCTTGCTCAACATGGCAACATATGAAATGGTACCTTCAGTTTCCAAATCTCTTTAATCATATCAACAGCAAAGCTAATTTGTGTCTCATCAAAATTCAGAGAAAATCCTTCAAGACCGAACCTCAAAGAAACGAATGAACGAAATTCCGTCTCTGAGATACTTGAAACTTTTGAGAGTTGTCACGGAAAAACGGCGGTACTTAGTGTACACCATGGGGGCAAGCAATTTAAAGCTTACAATGAAAACTTTAAACATTCAAATTTAAAAAATTGAATTATTTTCATTTTTTTTATAAATCGTGTAAATCGTTGGTACGAATTCGAGTGAAAATATTTGGTTAGCTCAAATCCTTCCGCCTAACAATTATATTTTATGCACACACAACGCGATGTTTTCGAACAAACCATTGTGTACAATTTATGTATCAAACACAATTCATGCTTTTCATATCACAGTGAAAATGGAATTCCTCCAAGACGGGAAATTAGGAACCGAATAAATGCAGTGATTAAGGACCTGCGAGAACTCTCTTTCTTAAAAGTCCGCCTGCCCCTCTAGCACGTAGACACATCTTTTAAATATAAAATTTTTGTAAATTTTGCCCCAGCAAATACGGATACATACAACTACTAGAATCTCTTACGTACAATCTATAAAGTATAAACTACGTAAAAATACATTAAACATGAAAGGTCGTAAAAGAAAAATAACAGTAAGGATAAAATGCAAGAACACAATAAAGCGTATTTACAGCAGGTCGATAATGTTATTCATAACTGCGTGCACATCACATGCACTTGGTGTGAATTTACCTGCAAACGGATACCAGACTAGCACCGTTATCCACATTTTGACCGATATTTAAAAAAAGAAATAAATTAAATTAAAATTCAACTAAATCAAACATTAAAAACTAAAACCAACTCTATAATTTTATTAACTAATTAGCTAATTATTAATTTAGTTTAATTATCAATCTCACGGCACTAACAATGGCTATTGTTGGATAATTTTTATAATACATTGGAAGAAAAACTAAAGGAATAACAATGAAACAATTTTTTTGTCTACTTACATCGAAGATGAACTAATAATACGAACGAAAAAATAAAATTAAAACAAATAAGGTTGATTGATTTAATCCCAGAATATCAAATCTAAACGATTATTGCTGGTTTATGGAATTGATAAAATTCGCTGCCAAAACAATTTACGCTAAACTAATAAAATTGAGAATTTAACTGTCCAAATCAAGATTAAGCTGTATTTTTCAAAAGTATGCATACGACGACATTAATCTAGTTCGTATGCCACAAATTATGTCATACGATAAGAATATATCTTAAAGTACGCGGATAAACATATTCAGCGATTTCCAAATCGCACGCACGATCTAATAAATCACACCTACTTATCTGTCCAAAAAATGTTTTTAACTTTCATATGAAATCAGTTGTAAAAAGTCGTCCACCAAATAAGATGGCGTTCAATGATACTAAAATTGCCGGGCGTCATGTTACCGAACTTGTAACGCAAATGCAAAATTTTCATTTGTTCGATTATATCGTTTTAATCGTAATGTTGGCCATCTCCGCCATAATTGGAGTATATTTTGGATTTAAAGAAAAACAGAAAAACCGAAATACGAAAAATGGGCGGCGCGATTCAGCCGAAGAGGAATACTTGGTTGGAGGACGTAAACTACAAATTTTCCCAGTAGCTATGTCGCTAGCCGCTAGTTGGGTATCAGGCATTGCAATTATGGGCATGTCATCAGAAGTGTATGTGTTTGGTACACAATTTGTATTTTATTTGGTTGCCATCATAGTGGGAACGAGTATTGTACATTACATATTTATTCCAGTATTTCATAATCTAAAGATTACATCATCGTTTGAGGTAAGTGCACAATCTCTATGAACTGATTTGTATATACGTTAAACGTTTCATTAAAGTTTATCTTATTTTTGTTTACAGTACCTAGAGGCGCGATTTGATAAGAAATTGCGATTACTGTCGGCCGCAATATTTATTATCACAGTGATAATTTGGCTGCCTTTAGTAGTTTTTGCAACCGCACTTGCCTTTAATCAAATGACCGGAATTAGTATTCATCTCATAACATTGACCACTTGTTCAATTTGTATTTTTTATACATGTATGGGTGGTATCAAGGCTGTTGTCTGGACTGATCTAATCCAAACTATTTTTATGTACGGAACGTTACTAACGATCGTAGTAAAGGGTATATGGGAATTAGGTTTGATTACAGTATGGGAACGAAATTGGGATAGTGGTCGAATCGAGCTACCAGAAATGAGTGTTGACCCAACTGTAAGACACTCAATGACCTCGGTATTAATAGGCGGTTTATTCTTTTGGACATATAGCATTTCGGCCAACCAAATGTGTGTACAACGTTACGTTTCATTGCCAACGGTGAATGCGGCCCGGAAAGCTCTTTGGATATTTGCATTTACAGTGGTGTCTTTACTCGGAATGTGTTACATATGTGGAATGTTGGCGTACGCTAAATACCATGATTGTGATCCAATGACCACAAAATTAGCTAAATCTAAAGACCAAATTTTATCTGTGCTAGTGGTGGACTTGTTTAAAAATGTGCCTGGAGTTCCGGGTCTATTTGTGGCAGGGATATTTAGTGCGGCCCTCAGCTCATTATCGACTGGATTAAATGCACTTGCCGCTATAGTTCTAGAGGACTTTTTCAAACAAATTATGATTACACGGCCTTCAGTGCGTATGACAAGCTATATTATGCGGAGTACAGTGTTGATCTCTGGTTTTATATGTGTTGGTCTCGTTTTCGTGGTGGAAAAGCTTGGAGGTATCCTACAATTATCAATGACTATTAATGGAAGTATAGGAGGCCCACAGTTTGCAATTTATATTATGGGTCTGCTAATGCCACGAATTAATTCAAAATCGGCATTCATTGGCGGTGGGTGTGGCCTTGTATTTATGAGTTATGTGGTAATTCGAGCACAACTTGATCAACTTGCTGGCAAAATAACGTTTGTTCCGAAACCGGTCACAGCCAATAATTGTCCCTACGAATTCGAAGCAATTATTGACAGTATCACGAATGCAAGTACTACAATTTCGGAAGATCCAATATCCCGCCAAATTCATCACATTTCCTATCTATTCTACACTCTTCTCGGTATGGCCGTTACAATAACCATTTCAACGGTTGCATCATTTTTCGTCAAGCATGATGCGAATGATGTGCGCCCTGATTTATTGGCACCATTCATTCGTAAAACCGTTGACGAATATAAGGTGCCTGATAATCAAAAGCTGGAATCTCTACACCATTTTGAGGACATTGAACCTAACAATAATATTAATGTTAGTGATAAATAAAATAAATAAAAAATGTAAGCCTTATATAATGTTATTCAAGTTTATTGCTCCTGATATTTGTTGCACGCACCATAACGTGCAACATTTAGTTTCAGACATACAAATAAATCACAAGTTTCTCCAAAATCCAGTATAGATATAAATTAAGCCATATTGTTTTGCTGCAATCGTTGAGTCAATAATTGGTTAATCGCACATTAAATACGGGCGGCATAGAATTTTTCAGTTCATAAAGTGCATTTGCGTTAATTAGACTGATTAAAATGCAGCGAGCATATTATTTTGGCTGGATTGATTTCACAATTTTTGTGGTTACGTTGGTCATTTGTTGTGCAATAGGGGTTTACTTCGCCAATAAAATCAAACGGAATGAGAAAACGAAGAATACGGATGGTTCAGTGGAAGACGATTATTTTATTGGTGGGCGAAGTATGAGTATTTTCCCCGTAGCCATGTCGCTAGTGGCAAGGTTGGTATTAATGACAAATCAAATTCAAAATTATGAACTAAAACATTTATGCTTCAGCTGGATTTCGGGGATATCGCTTCTTGGTATACCATCTGAAATATATATCCACGGCACGGAATACATGTTCATAATCTGTGCAATACTGATATCAGGATTATGCTCGCACTACATTTTTTTACCTGTCTACATGGATATGAAGATTACAACAGTGTACGAATACCTAGAAGTTCGTTTCGATCGCCGCGTCCGTCTTTTCGGCTCAATGCTATTTCTATTGGCATCCTGCTTTTATGTGGCGATCGTAGTCTATGTGCCAGCACTCGGATTAAATCAAAGTAAATATGGGCACTATTCTTAAATATTTACCGCTCGTTCTAATTCTAATGACATAACTAAATTTTAGTGACCGGGGTTGATGTACATCTGATAACAACCGTCACCTGTTTTGTTTGTATTTTTTACACAAGCATTGGTGGCATTAAAGCAGTCATCTGGATTGATTTTATACAAACGATCATCATGTGTGGTACGCTGCTTATCATTGTGATCAAAGGTATTCAAAATGTTGGCGGATTTTCAACAATATATCAACGAAATTTGGAATCGGGACGAATAATTGCCCCTCCATTCGATGCAGATCCAACTATTCGCCACTCTATGTTCTCGCTCGTTCTGGGTGGTGGTTTATTTTGGGCCCAAGCAAACTGTGTAAATCAATCAATGCTACAGCGGTATTTATCGCTACCCAATATAAAATCAGCTCGCAAAGCGCTTTGGACGTTTAGTGCTATAATTAGTGGTATGATGGTGTTATGCTGTTTCAACGGACTTTTGATTTACGCCAAATACTATGATTGTGATCCATTAACGACCGGACGTGCCAAGGAAACGGATCAATTATTACCAGTTTTTGTGACAGATTTGTTTTATCATATTCCGGGTTTCGCTGGCCTCTTTATTTCAGGAATATTTAGTGCTGGTCTTAGTTCCTTATCGACGGAGCTGAACAGTTTGTCGGCCATCGTACTCGAGGATTTTATTAAACCGAACTCTAAACAGCCGTTAACCGAATTTCAAACAAATATTATTATGAGAGGTTTTGTTGTAATATTTGGTGTTATTTGTATTGGGCTTGTGTTCGTCATACAAAAAATGGGGGCAGTTCTTCAATTATCTATCAGCTTGGATTGTATTACAAATGGGCCATTGTTTGCGATATTTTTAATTGGTTTGTTTATACCGCGGGTAAATGGAAAGTCGGTGTTTATTGGCGGCTTATCAGGTTTGGTGGTAATGGCGTGGGTAATTTATAAACATCAAGAAATTGAACAAGTTGGTGAAGTTTTTCATGTAGCAAAACCTGTTTCAGTGGCTGGATGTCCTGGAAATTATACCGTTCCGCAGCATGAGATGTCAAAACTGGTAACCAAATCTGTTTATCACATTTCGTATTTATGGTTAACGGCGACTGGTGTGATTGTAACAACCATTATTTCTTGTCTTGTGTCATTAGTTGTCGGTGGTAATGATATTCGTAAAATGAGCCCGGCGGTTGTGGCCCCGATTCTTAGAAAATATATTGGCAACAAGGTGGCCACTAAATTTAATAAAGTGCATTATGAAATGCAGACGATTAGCTAGTAGCCTATGGTAAGTTGTGTTTTTTTTTTTTTTTTTTTTTTTGCGACATCAGGAAATATTTTAATGATGCATGGACAAGACGGTAAGGCACAAATATTTCAAAATAATTATAAGGTAAGTTTGCGAAATAAGTCCCTCTCTCTAATAGCAATCTGATTTCAAACTACCATCGTTTTGTTCTTCACTCTTTGTTTTATCAACGAACTGTTAAAATATTTTATCTGTTTTATCTCAATGTTCGTTTGCTGATAAATATTTTTTTACAATGGAATAGTGGCCTTATTGATGACGGAGTATTACAGAAACGGATTTGAATACATATAACAACCCACAAGGAGAGTGGCCCAGTACTTTTAGCAACAACCCCTGGTAAAAGTACAGAATATTTACTGTAGTGGTTTTACCATATTACAGATATAATCGATTCAGGCTCACAAGCTATTTTCAACACAGAGCAAGCAGCATAACAACTAGGCCTGCAAAGGGCAAGGGTTCCAACTGAAGTTTTCGGAAAACCAGCAACAAAATTTTGATCATTTAATAGGCGCTGCATCCAAAACGAAGCCTAACTGCTGAAGAGATCGAATGTGAGAATGTGAACCGTACTATGAAGAAACACAAAAGCGGTTATAAAATGCACGATATGACGTTCGGATGCCACTTGAGGACGACAAACTCAAACAAGTGGGAATAGTAGGATCTGAACGCAAAGCAGCAGCTAGATTTCTTCAAATAGAAACAGATTCAAGAAACAGAAGATTTAAAAATCAATATCACAAATTCATGAACGAATACATCCAACTAAACCATAAGGAACTCATTCAAGGTGATTGTATGATAGATGCTTCTCGTGTTTACTGCATGCCACACAATCTGTCAGTAAAGAAGGTAGCACAATTACGAGATTGAAGGTAGTGATGATTCCTGTAAAACTACTTTAATTTTTCTATTGATTTGAATGGAAGAAACATCGTTTTGTGATTGGATCGGACATTGAGAAAATGTTCATATAGGTCAAAATAACCCGCAAATATCAACATTTTCAACGAATCCTCTGGCGGTTTGAAACAAATAAGCCAATGACCAGTTATAGAATAAAAACTATCACCTATGAAACGGCTTCCTCAACTTATTTGGATACAAAAACGTTGCAACAATTATTCATTGATGAAGTGTCAAAATAATCTAGCAACGAAAAGGCAATATTAGAAAAACTTCCAAAGAGAAACTATGAACTTCACACAATAGAATTTATAATGATACAGTAAAAAAACTTAGACTCCTCTGAAACTGTTCCAACAAACACTTTTCAATTCTTTGTTTCTTTGCCAGAAACTAAAACAACAATATCCAAACGAACAATCTTATCAGAAGCAACAAAGCTTTTCGATCCACTAGGATGGTTAACACCAACATGGTGGAAAAAAGCAGCAACATTTTTAAGAGGTATTTTCAAAAATCAAGCACAAACACGGCTTCTTTAGAATGTCCTAAAAATTCTGCAAATTCTAAAGAATTAGAAGATGTTGGGTCAAGTTCAACCAAGAAAGAATTTGTTACCGCATCTAATGATGCAGAAATGATATCTAAAAATATGTTGACAAAGTTTTCAGAGAATAGAAGATTGATCTCCAAACACTCAGAAAATATTAAAAATCCCATAGAACGATTGAAGAACACGGCATCGGTCTTCTTAAGTTTAGTGAAGAATCGGAAAAGACAATTGTAACTTATGCATTCAGAATAGAAATAATAAAACTCGGTTTTCTAAGTATTTTCAAAACATCGAGAGTCTTTTCTTGCCCACTAACAATCGTTCTATTAACAAAACTTGGTTCAAAAAAACATTTGGAAATGGTCTTGGTGACCAAGTGATGGTTAGTTTATTCACCTTCCAAAATGTCTGCCTTTTGTAGTTGCTGTCTTCTTTTTTCCCGGTTCGGTAACCAATCTACACTACTCCAAAAAATTAAAGGAACACTAATTTTTTTCAATCTTTTTAGTGTTTTTTGAAGAGCTGTATCTTAGTAAAATACGATCGTACAGAGATGAAAAGAAAAGCATTTTAAAGCTTCAAATCTCTAGTTTTGAGACTTCTGAGCGGAAAATTTTTGTGAGATACCGTTATCACGCAATCATAAGAAAGAGCGCGAAGAAAAAAAATTCGATTTTTTTTTTTTTTTGTAAGGTGCCATGGGCTCGGAAAATTTGTTTTAAGTTAAACCAATGCATAGGTCGGTTAGCCTGTTAATTAGGCGTAAATTTAATTTCATTCTGGTCTCTCTATGTCAACTTTTTGCTGAGATATCTGACTTTGAATCAAAAAAGATCCTTTTGCCTTTGATCATCGATATCTCAGCAACCAATGACTGCACAGTAAACTTTAGGGCAGCCTTAAAAACTTCAGTAAATTTCCTACAAGACCCTCTAATGATTAGTGGAGAACAAATTTTTTTTTCACCCTCAATACTGATTTGAAAAAAGTACAAAAAAACGACTTTTTAGGTTGTCTTAATAAATCTACCGTTACTTTACCGTTATTGATGAAAAGACTAATGTTGCCAGGTCATTTTACAGTTTAATGTACTCCTAATAGCCCTGTATTATTTTCAAATTGATCCATCCAACCGTTTTTTCGGACAGATTGATCAAAGTTTTACAAAACAATTAAAGGAACAAGTGATCATCAAAATAAAAAAACGACTTTTTTTCACATTTTGCGTTAGTTACTTGTTAACCCTTAACGATCGTACGATTTTTTTTTGTAATACTCGCCGATAAGAGATGATAGAAAATTAAATAAAGTTCTGCAATATGACCAATTATTATGGAACATGGCCATTTCTCATCTGATTTTTGTGAAATTTGGTATGCGTTATTGAAATGGGATTCTAAAACGATTCGTGGATGAAGTTCTGGAAAATGGCCAACTAGGAAGGAACTTGGCCATTTATTAACCGATTTTGATGAAATTTGGTATGCGCGAGCGCGATGGAAATGGGATTCTAAAATGATTTTTGGGTAAAGTTCTGGAATATGGCCAACTAGGTTGGAACTTGGCCATTTCTTATGCGATTTTGATGAAATTCAGCACGTGCCTTATAAATGGGATTCTAAACTGATTTTTGGATAAAGTTCTGGAATATGGCCAACTAGGATGGAACTTGGCCATTTTTTATCCGATTTTGATGAAAGTTAGCATGTACGATAGAAATGGGATTCTAAACCGATTTTTGGATAAAGTTCTGGAATATGGCCAACTAGGATGGAACTTGGCCATTTGTTAACCGATTTTGATGAAATTTGGTATGCACGATGGAACTGGGATTCTAAAATGATTTTTGGATAAAGTTCTGGAATATGGCCAACTAGGTTGGAACTTGGCCATTTCTTATCCGATTTTGATGAAATTCAGCACGTGCCTTAGAAATGGGATTCTAAACTGATTTTTGGATAAAGTTTCAGAATTTGGCCAATTGTCATGGAACTTGGCTATTGCTCATCCGATTTTAGTGAAATTTCGTATGGGCGATGGAAATGGGATTCTAAACTGATTTTTGGACGAAATTCTGGAAAATGGCCAACCAAGAAGGAACTTGCCCATTTCTTATCCGATTTTGGTGAAATTTGGTATAAGCAATGGAAATGGTATTCTAAATTGACTTTTGGATAAAGTTCTGGAATATGGCCAACTAGGATGGAACTTGGCCATTTCTTATCCGATTTTGATGAAATTTAGCATGTCGATGGAAATGGGATTCTAAAATGATTTGTGGATGAAGTTCTGGAATATGGCCAACTAGGAAGGAACGTGCCTTAGAAATGGGATTCTAAACTGATTTTTGGATAAAGTTCCAGAGTTTGGCCAATTGTCATGGAACTTGGAAGTTTTGTAACCTATTTTTATGAATTTTAACATTCACGATGTAAATGAGATTCTTAAATTATTGATAAAATAAATCATTAAATACATGGAATAACGATTTTAGTTTTTCACTTTTAAAGCACATATCGAATTTCTTTTATTCGTTTAAGGAATAGGAAAGCGCCTTCCAACTTTAACATATAACTTTAACCAAAAAAAATTTTAGAATTTTATTTCTATAGTACATGGTGAATTTGTTTAAAATCGGATAAAAAATGGCCAAGTTCCATCCTAATACGGCTTGTTCCAGAATTTCATGTAAACATAATTTAAAAACCCAATTTTCATTACACATGCCGAATTTTATCAAAATCTTATAAGAAATTTGCAAGTTCCATCCTAATACGGCTTATTCCAGAATTTCATCTAAACATAATTTTAAAACCCAATTTTCATTACAAATGCTGAATTTCATCAAAATCTTATAAGAAATGGCCAAGTTCCTACCTAATTGGACATAATGCAGAACTTTAGCTAAAATTCATTATAGAATCCCATTTCCATCGCGAACACCAAATTTCATCAAAATCGGATAAGAAATGGCCAAGTTCCATCCTAGTTGGCCATATTCCAGAACTATATCCAAAAATCATTTTAAAATCCCAGTTCCATCGTGCATACCAAATTTCATCAAAATCGGTTAACAAATGGCCAAGTTCCATCCTAGTTGGCCATATTCCAGAACTTTATCCAAAAATCATTTTAGAATCCCAGTTCCATCGTGCATACCAAATTTCATCAAAATCGGTTAAGAAATGGCCAAGTTCCTACCTAATTGGACATATTCCAGAACATTAGCTAAAATTCATTTTAGAATCCCATTTCCATCGCGAACACCAAATTTCATCAAAATAGGTTAAGAAATAGCCAAGTTCCATCCTAGTTGGCCATATTCCAGAACTTTATCCAAAAATCGGTTTAGAATCCCATTTCCATCGTGCATATCAAATTTCATCAAAATCGGTTAACAAATGGCCAAGTTCCATCCTAGTCGGCCATATTCCAGAACTTCATCCAAAAATCATTTTAGAATCCCAATTCCATCGTGCATACCAAATTTCATCAAAATCGGTTAACAAATGGCCAAGTTCCATCCTAGTTGGCCATATTCCAGAACTTTATCCAAAAATCGGTTTAGAATCCCATTTCTATCGTACATCCTAACTTTCATCAAAATCGGATAAAAAATGGCCAAGTTCCATCCTAGTTGGCCATAATCCAGAACTTTATCCAAAAATCAGTTTAGAATCCCATTTCTAAGGCACGTGCTGAATTTCATCAAAATTGCATAAGAAATGGCCAAGTTCCAACCTAGTTGGCCATATTCCAGAACTTTACCCAAAAATCATTTTAGAATCCCATTTCCATCGCGCTCGCGCATACCAAAATTCATCAAAATCGGTTAATAAATGGCCAAGTTCCTTCCTAGTTGGCCATTTTCCAGAACTTCATCCACGAATCGTTTTAGAATCCCATTTCAATAACGCATACCAAATTTCACTAAAATCAGATGAGAAATGGCCATGTTCAATAATTATTGCTCATATTGCAGAACTTTATTTAATTTTCTATCATCTCTTATCGGCGAGTATTACAAAAAAAAATCGTACGATCGTTAAGGGTTAACAAGTAACTAACGCAAAATGTGAAAAAAAGTCGTTTTTTTATTTTGATGAATACTTGTTCCTTTAATTGTTTTGTAAAACTTTGATCAATCTGTCCGAAAAAACGGTTGGATGGATCAATTTGAAAATAATACAGGGCTATTAGGAGTACATTAAACTGTAAAATGACCTGGCAACATTAGTCTTTTCATCAATAACGGTAAAGTAACGGTAGATTTATTAAGACAACCTAAAAAGTCGTTTTTTTGTACTTTTTTCAAATCAGTATTGAGGGTGAAAAAAAAAATTGTTCTCCACTAATCATTAGAGGGTCTTGTAGGAAATTTACTGAAGTTTTTAAGGCTGCCCTAAAGTTTACTGTGCAGTCATTGGTTGCTGAGATATCGATGATCAAAGGCAAAAGGATCTTTTTTGATTCAAAGTCAGATATCTCAGCAAAAAGTTGACATAGAGAGACCAGAATGAAATTAAATTTACGCCTAATTAACAGGCTAACCGACCTATGCATTGGTTTAACTTAAAACAAATTTTCCGAGCCCATGGCACCTTACAAAAAAAAAAAAAAAATCGAATTTTTTTTCTTCGCGCTCTTTCTTATGATTGCGTGATAACGGTATCTCACAAAAATTTTCCGCTCAGAAGTCTCAAAACTAGAGATTTTAAGCTTTAAAATGCTTTTCTTTTCATCTCTGTACGACCGTATTTTACTAAGATACAGCTCTTCAAAAAACACTTAAAAAATTGAAAAAAATTAGTGTTCCTTTAATTTTTTGGAGTAGTGTAGTTTGGAACAACAAAGCGGATTCAAGCAATGGAAAGCACCTGAAAGGCTCAGTGTTCATGAAAATTCCAAAAAACATCAGAGTCACTTAAGCCAGATTTTAATACAGGAAATTTACTTGGTTTGTTAAAACTATTTTCTAATCTTGACCCTGTCGTAAAAGAATACATCAGATTTGCGGAGAGCCATCTTGGATCCACCGAAAATACAGAACGAGTTCATTCACCTCATGGCGTCCACTGATTCGGATAGTTTGTTAGGAAGGATTCGTAAAGCAAAGTATTATGGACTAATTTATGACTTGACTTCTGAATTCTGATCAAGCTCATCGTGAACAAATGTCTGAGGTAGTAGAGTTGTTGGCAAAAATTTTGAGAAAAAAACTGTTCAGATTAAAGAATCACTTCTTAGTTTTATAGAAATAAGCGGTAAAGATGCTGTATACCTGGTTCAAGAAATATTGAAGCGTTATAAAAAGATAATATGAATTTATAAGATTGTAGGCCACAGTGTTATGATAATGCTGCTGTTATGACTGGTGTTCGTCAAATAATCAAGGAAAAAAACAACATGGCAATATTTGTGAATTGTGATCATTCACTCAATTTGGTAGGCGTCCATGTAGCCAAAGAAGAAGTAATGATGGTAACTTTTTTCGGAACCATCGATGCACTTTATGTTTTCTTCTCTCGTTCAACTCAGCGCTCGGAAAAGCTCAAAGCTGTTGTACCTGTGGCTTTAAAGTCTAACTCCGAGTCTTCAAATTATTTTCATGATGAAAGAGAAGTGTTAGATAGTGACTTACTGAAGGAAGGAATTCGAATTTGCAATGAATGGGACATTGAATTTGAAAGACGTCAAAGAAGAATGATAAGAATGGATGGCGAAATATTGAGAAATGCTGTTTTATCAGCTAAAGAAGAAATGGAAAGGGATTGGTTACAAAATCTCGATTTTCAAAATCTCGGTGCTACAAAATCTCGATTTTTATAAATTTTGGCAAAGGCTGATTTTACTTTTAAAACTAAATTAACCAAGAATTATAAATTCTGGAAAAAGAAGAATTTAATTTTAATATGAAAATATAAAAAAATAAATAAATTCTGGAAAATGGGGAAGATAAATTTGAAATAATATAAATAAAAACCGAGATTAAAACCGAGATTTATAAAAACCGAGATTAATAAAAACCGAGATTTTGAGACGCTCCCAATGGAAAGAGTTATGAAAGCGACTGTCGACCGTTTATTCAGTGAATTAAAAAGTAAAAGCATTCGTTTACAAGAAATTGATGAAAAATTTGGATTTCTTCCTGATGTGGAAGGATTGTGTTTTAAAGCCGAAACAAGATATACTTGAAAGAGCGTTTTAAAAAATTTGAAGAAGCGTACAGTTGTGATGTGGATGGGCAAGAATTATATGAAGAAATGTTGGATTTTAGAATGCTGCTAACAAGCCGTATCGAAAAAATATCAAGCCCCGAATAATTACTTAATTTTATAGTTCAGTATTGAGGTGAAAACACTTTTCCCAATATGCGTATATCATTGCAAATATTGCAGATAATCGTGGTTTCTATTGCCAGTTGCGAAAGATCATTTAGCAAACTAAAATTGATACTTTCATATTTGAGAGCCTCGATGGGCTAAAGTCGATTTGTGATCTTGCTTTACTGAGCATAGAACGAGAAATGACCGAAGAAATTGACTTTGAAGTATCTATAATTACAAAATTTGCGTCAGTTAAATCAAGAAAGGTAAATTGGTAATAAAGTGTTAGTAGATTTAATTTTTATGCTTTTTCTACCCAAATTTAAAGTAAATTTTTAGAAAATAAAACGTAAGCAATCTATCGTTGAAGATGAGCGCAAAATCGGTGTTTGCCATAAGCGCCATTTACCATATAGCTTTAGGAAGCTTCTGAACCAGAAATTAAAAGGAAATCAAAACTTACCAAGGAACAGTACAATTGTAACGCTAACTCTATTTCTAGATGGAAATGGCCTACTAACAGTCGGGGGAAGACTAACAAATTCTAGTCTATCATTTGAAGAAAAAGATCCAATAATACGATCTATCCAATAATGAGCAAGATTGCTCATCAGAGAAGCTCATTTAAAAATAATACATGGTGGCGTTGAAGCAACATTATCACATCTGAGAGCGCAGCATTGAATAATAAATGTCAAGAACATAATCCGTCCAACTATGTATGAGTGCATAACCTGTACCAGTGCAAAAAAATTGGCATCACACCAGCTAATAGGTACCAAAAGAACGCGAGTAACACCAGCACCATCATTCACAATTAGCATAAAATTATAGAAAGGCCGCTACATTGCCATATGCATATGCTTAGAAACAAAGGCAATCCATCTCAAACATGTAACAAGTCAACAAAACAACACTCCTCTCTCAAACTACTCAGATGATGATGTGTTTTTAATTCCAGCACATTTCCTGATAGGAAAATATATGATATCAACGCCACAACTCTCAATAGGTGTTTATTCCGTCACAAGATGGAATTTGCTGACCAAACACAGTAAAGGATTTTTAGAAAAATGGCACACCGATTACTTCTCAAGACTACAACGAAGGCCAAAATGGCGAAAGCCAAACCTCGTGAGTACTAAACCTGAGTTATGGCAGAAGCTCTGGACCCGTGGCTGAAATCGTGCATTAAGATCTGCTTATACCAACCTTCGCCGTATTGTTCTATAAATGGTGCGTAGGGAACAACATATTTTTCCAATATTTCTCTAATAAAGCGACGTGCGTCCTTCCATCGAAATTCCCTCCCATACTATGACTGATCTGCCTCGAACCATTTCGCTAAAGAGCTGCCCCGGTCGTCGCTAAAGCTGCCTCGGTCGCGACATACTCGTTTGCACAAATCAGGGATGGAACCGCAAACAAAATTTCGACTAACCGGTAAATAAGACTTGGCTCCAATCAGGTTCAGCCCAATTTTCATATTCCCTGGCAAATGTAGCCGAGCAAACCTGTGTTGTGGTAGAAGTTCTGAACCTGTGGATAGCCTTCTTGCATTAAGATCTGCTTCTCCCAACCTTCGCCGTATTGTTCTTTCGGTTACATTTATATTACGTACGTATAACAATTCATTGCAGGTCTCAACAGCGGTTGCATGGCGATTTCTAAGAGCTAATGAAGCTACAAAATGATCTCCTCGAACGTTTGTTACTCTTTTTCTGCCCATACCTGGTCGCCTGGTGTGCAACCCTGTCTCGAAAAATCGCGACGAAACACGTTGTACGGTACCACGGGAAATCTGGAATTTATTAGCGATGTAGCGTTGGCGTCTCCCATCTTCCGACAATGCCACGATTGCCGCTACGCTTTCTGACTTTAGCGACATACATAATACAAATTTAGCACACTGACACAGCAAAATGTAAACTCGACGATAAAACGATTAAATATGGCAAAAACAATTTCACAAATTTTCAATTTTGCCGATAAATTCAAATTTTCCACGGCGCACCGTTCTATATTTTCTAACATTGTTTTCAATGACCTTGAATTTGGTTTTTGTTTCATGTTTCCAGCTAGTGCGGTTCGAAAAATATTCGAATAAAGAAAAATGCGTTTTAGGGTGGCCCGTTTTCTGTGCCGATCAGTGTAGACGACTTTCACGTTATTTTGAGAAAATAAATTTAATTTATATGTAAAGTATACGCTTGAAAAGCTTCAACAATCAAATCACAAATCAAAATTGCGCATTGATTTACTTATTATGTTCAATCTCAAAAACGTGCATACATGTGTGTGTTTGTGCACAGAAAACCGAGTGCTCCATGTATATATCTATCGATAGTTGAGATTGCATTTACCGAGAAATTTCATTTCGGAAATTCTCCGGAATTGTTTAAATATACAGTCCAAAGAGTGAACAGAGCAATTTTTATTGCATTGATTGCACAAGGGCTAATGAATATCAACATATAACTAACTATGCAATTCGATCAATATTTTTGACGGTTATCGTTTTGTTAGGAAGGCGCAAGAAGAAAAACCAAAATAATATTACAAATTCACCATTGTTGCCCTTTCTCTTATTTAACCTTCTAATACAAAACAATAGCTGTCGAAAATAGTGATCGAATTGCATAGTTATACATACATTTAAACTTTGGGATGAGTAAATATAAAGGCGAATGAACTCGAATTTAGATCACAATATAGTGAACATCAAATAGTGCGATTTATAAAGTGTTAATCGTGTGAAAGTGTAAAGAGAATTACAGTGATTTTGAGAATAATTGCTTTGCGTGATAATTATGTAATTCTGTTATTAACCTTAACCCCTAATAAATCCCCAATTGAATCCCATCGCTCAACTCAAACTCAACACTCTAATAGGCAACAACTCAACCCTTAACGCAATCTTCAACTAAACGCCTCACTCAAATCAACAAGTCCCGAAAAACTGTGTGCATACATGAACCTGAGTTCAAGTCAAGCTAACTTCCATCTCAAATCTCAACTCAACCCTCAAACAAATCCCCAACTGAACGGCGGAATGAACTCCAACCCTGACCAACGTCCAACTAAATCCTCAAATTAACAGTCTGAAAAATACATGCCTACATGAACTCAACACAACCTAACTTTCAATTCATCCCATAACTCTGCCCCAAATAAATCTACAACTGAACCCTTACTAAGCCTCAACTCAACTCCAACTCAACTCTCGACTCAACGCTAAAACTCAATCCTTGGACAAACAAAGTCCGAAAACTCAACTCAATCCTAACTCAACCTCTAACTCTACTTCAACTCCATCCTCAACATAACCCCAAACCAAACGTTCAATTCAATCCTCAAACCAAAGCGACTCGAAAAGCTATATTCGTACATGAACTCAACTCAAAAATAACTCAAGCTAACTTAAAACTCAAACCTCAAGAAAACCCCAAATAAATTACCAATTTAATCAATAACTACTAATCATCTCAATCAATTCTAATTTAACCCTAGTACAACCCAGCTCTTAAATCAACCATAAATCACGCCCAACTCAACTCCCAAATTAACATGTTCTTAAAAACTACAAGCATACATGAACCCAACCCAAGTTAATTATATTTCAGCCATCAATTACACACACAAATAAATTCCCCAGCTGAACTGCTCACTAAGCCCTTACCCAACCCCAACTCAACTCTAACTCAACCCGCAACTGGAACCCAATTCAACGCTCAGCTCAATCGCTAACTCAACGCTCAACTCAATCCTCAAACCAGCATACATAATACAAAAAATCATCATCAATGTGATATCATCACGTGGTTTTAGGTCAATTCGTAAGGCAGGTACTCGAGATTCTTGAGGTACGGCTTCTAAAAGCTTCCCAATTCTCCTTCTTGACCATAGAAACAGATTGGCGAAAAAAATCTAAATCGGACAAGCCATGCTCGCAGATAGCCAAATAGACAGACGGATAGTTTTTTTTGCTTTTCCGGATTATAGGATTTTATAAACGTTGAGAAAATAGGGTTTGGGCCAATAAAATGTTTGGTTTTGTCAGGATTTCAATAACCTTTGGACCTACATTGACAGGATTTCAACCTTTTAGACTTAAACATAGATAATGTGAACATAAAAAATTTAACTTTTTCCAACATTAGGTCTCACACTTACAACTAGTGACTAAAATCAGAGACTAGAAAATACAGATAGGTCATCACTATTTGGATTGGATTTTGGTAATGATTTTGAAATTAAAGCGTTGTGTAAATAAAGTTGTGTGGTTCTTTTACTGACAATCCAATGATACGAACTTTTATTGACGATGCAAATACGTACCAATATTACTAGCAAACCCGAAATTTATTACATAATTGTGATATCGCCCAATTTGATTAATTGACACTTGTGAAATTGTTACCGTTGGTTGTGTACGTTATTCCGAAAAAACCTAAAAAATCGGACAAAAAAAAAAATTGCATATATTGAACACTTCTAGCGAACATATATTTTGGCAGCGAATAAGAGGGTCTAGGTCAAATCAAACTACATATTTACAATCATTTCTTTGGGTTCCAAAATTTTATCTCGATCTCTAGTTTGTCAACTTTCCCAACAAATGACGGATCATACATTTAGTGTCCATAGAAGAGTATTCCACCGATGAACAAAGTATACTCAAAAGAAAAGTTGTTATCTGCGCAGATGCGCAGTATTGATTTATAGAGGTTTAAAAGGGCGGAGCGATATAAAAATACATGGCAAATTATTCGAAATTTTTATTTTTATCGTAAGGGTGGTTATTATCAATAGTGGGCCGATTGGCCGTCATTCGAAGTTCTTTTGTCGTCAACTTATCGAAATGGTGAACAATCTCGACATTTTTGTTTACCAAATCGTAATCTGTAAACTTTTTTGATTCGGACGAGCCACGCATAAACGGTGCTAAAAGTTCAGGTCGCACTTCCAATTCATCCTTTTTAACAATAAACGAAGTGATTATAGCAATCGCTATTGTGATTGATGTGCCTAGGAGAGTGTAGAACATATATGAAATTCTATGAATCGGTGGTATGATACTAGATGATTCAGCCACGGTTACATTCAGTGAGCCCATAGCGGGAAGAACATCAAAATCGTAAGGACAGTTATTAGCCGAAATTGGTTTTGGTTGGCCTTTATTAAGCCCGGCTACTTGATCCAGTTGCGATTGAATCGTAATCCAGATCATTACGATTAGTGAAAATGCACCGCCGGCCATCGCCGATTTTGTATTAATCCGAGGCATAGTTAATCCCATAATGTAAATAGCAAACATTGGCCCACTCGAGCAACCCATCACCGTGATCGATAACTGTAAAATATTTCCAAGTTTCTCCACCACAAATACTAATGCGACACAAATCGATCCACAAAGAATTACAACTCCTCGCATTATAAAATTAGTCAAGCGAATTGATGGCCGTTTGGTCATAATTTGTTTAACAAAATCTTCTAACACTATTGCAGAGAGTCCATTTAACGCAGTCGATAATGTACTCAGAGCAGCACTAAAAACACCCGACACAAACAAACCCGTTATTCCAGGCGTCTTTTGAAATAAATCGGAAACGAGCACGGGTAAAATTTGATCTTTCGACTTTGCCAATTGAGTTATCATTGGATCACAATCATGATATAAAGCGTACGCTAATAGGCCACAATAGAAACACATGCCAAGCAATAATATAACGGATACAATAAAAATCCATAGAGCGATTCGAGCTGCCCTTACTGTCGGCAACGAAACATATCGTTGCATAATTAATTGATTGTACGAAATGGTTTGTGTCCAATAAAATATTCCCCCAATTATCATAGCCACCATGGAATGCCTTACAGTAGGATCGATCGTTAAATCTGGTATTTCGATACGTCCACTTTCCCAGTTACGCTCCCAAATCGCGGTAAATCCTAGCACCGTTGTCCCCTTAATCACGATTAAAACCATTGTGCCAAACATAATAACCGTCTGTATCACATCAGTCCAGACAACCGCCTTAATTCCACCCAAACACGTATAGAAGATACATATAAAGCATGTAATTGGTGTAATAACATGAATATTAATTCCAGTTACTTGATTGAAGGCCAAGGCCGTCACATAAAAAACAATCGGTAGGAAAGCCATCTGAAATCATAAACAAACAGTCATTAACATAAATCAAACAAATAAATTATACCTTATCTTACTATGCTGAGTACAAAGATTACCGCTGCCAAAATTCGTAATCTTTTATCAAAACGAGCTTCTAAATACTCAAACGATGACGTAACCTTTAAATCATGAAACACTGGTATAAACACATAATGCACAGTTAACGTACCAATGAGAATGGCAATTGTGAAAAACGTGAATTGGGTTCCATGAACATAAACTTCAGATGACATTCCCAGTAGTGAAATACCAGATACCCAACTTCCTGTTAGTGACATGGCAACAGGAAATATTTTTAATTTACGTCCGCCAACCAAATAATCCATTTCGACAGAATCACGCCGCCTTGTAGTATTCCGATTTTTTTGCCTATCTTTGAAACCATAATAAATTCCAATGGCAGCCGATAGGACTAACATTAATACAAAAATAATGTAATCGATCGTTTGAAATCCTCGCATCCCAGATATTAGATCCGAAACATGAAGACGTGTAATATTTTTATCCGTTTCCATGTTGATGGCTTGGACGGTAATATTCAACTGAATTTTACACAAAAATAAAAATTGTATTGCCTAGTCAGATAAGAAGTGATGATGATTTGTAACAGAGAAATGAAGAGATAAGAAAATACCGTGAGAATGTCAATAATTTTTTTGGTGTCTAAAGTAATTGGTGGAAAATGAGATAAACGCGTAGTGTACTCGTATACCAATGATTTGTTTGTTTGTAATTGATAATAATAATTAGGTCAATATATTTGCAATCGGCAATAAGCATTCAGTGTATCATTAGGTCAAGTTTATTTGTGAGTAGCTAATTTTAACAAAAGAAAAGATTAATCTGGTAATTTTCTTTTATATACAAAATTCCAAATTGATCGAAATAAAAATGAATAAGAAAATTGTACTAATTTAGTGCTGCTAAGTACCTACTACTAAGCTTGTAATAATAGAAAACCCAACAGTTATATTTTCAAAAACTACTGCTACACTCATGACGCCAGGATAGCCGGAATTGTGCATGGCAGTTGTCTTGAGTTGCCTCAAGGCATAAACTTTCTATGACGATATATGACTATTCTACTTATTTCCTTTTCCAGTGAGAGAGTAAGGTTCAAGAAAATTTAAATAGACCCTTTACAATGACCTGGATTACTCCTTCCTGTCGTAATCTTGTTAGAATTGCAATTGTTCATAAGTATTTAAACTTCGTTACCGAAGACCAATGATAATATCGCTTAATAAATTCGCGGCTTGTGTGACTGAAACAAAGTTACTGGCAATAGAAAAGTAAAACTTAACTACATATAAGAAAGTTTTAGCTGAAACGAGTTCCCTTGACCTTGCTGCTGCTGCAGTTTGAGTTTGAGTTTGTCTGCCCAAGATTGAGTTACAGTTTGTTGCTTTTCATTAACTTTTTGTTCATTGACCTATCATGAGCGTTCAAGTAAAATTTTATTGATGCCATTTCTTGCGTTTATAACGTACTCTCTTGTCATGGAATGACCTATGAAGTGGATTTCTACGTCTTTATCTCAAATTTGTTTCTTCATCTCTCTTGAGCATCCAACAATAGTCCGCTGACATGTTAAAATCCCACTAAGTTATTTAATTAAGTTCATAAGACATCCCAATTGCCTGTACTTTTCTATCAACTTTGTAACAATGTCTTTGTAATGCTCACTTCTGGTGTTTCCTAAGAAGTTCCCCACAAACTTCTCTAAAACTGAGCCAAGCAGCTTTCTCATTTTTTTGCATGGTTTTAACGCTATTTTTGCCTTGAAATAGTTTTCGTATTTGAGGTCCGTTAAAAATACCTTATTTAATTTTAGCCTCTATCAGTTTTGGAAATTGTTGTGCTATGCATAGGAAATATTGAAATTCTTTATCTAATACCTTCACTTATTGATTCATCAGCCCAAGTTTTTTGTGTAGTGGTGGTAAGAGAATTTTTGAGCGATCTAATAAAGGTTCTTCAATCACATCAGGTTTTCTTGGCTGAAGACAGTCTCTTAGCGGCCACTGTTTTTTAACGTAATGCTTTTCTCGGTCTCTACTATTCCAGAGACAATTAAAACGAGGGTACTTCAGAAAACCAGGCTGCTACCCTAGCAGTTTTGTTATAATTTGCAAATCCCCACAAACTTGCCAATTGTGCTCCGAGTACTTGATTTTTTGCAAAATATATCCTAGATCTCCATAATTCTCCCCCATAGAGATTGATTGGGCTGTTGGGACAGTGGCATATTTATTTCCATTGTGCAATAATACCATGTCTAGCAAAAATAGATTTTAAATGCAACACAACTTGTTGAGCCGTCATATTACACGATTTCATTAATTATGTCGAAATAATTAAATAATTAATATAATTACCGGGCCAATATATGTATATTACCTTTCACTAAATCTCTACATTTTACCAATTCCCAAATCACCTTCGCGTATAAGCTTCAAAAACTCTTTTCTTAATTCTTGAGGCACTACCACTACCGTGCCTTATTAAGTGCAATTAGTCTCTGATATTAAAATGATATTAAAATACTGCCTGACACAGTCTACTGTGCTTGCCTTTTAATCTGGCGATCCTGACTCTATATTTTTAACAATTCCTTGACTAGTTTGATCTTTACTAGTGACTTCCTTAAGTTTTTCTAGCTTTGACTCACTCCGTGATAAATTTTTATAAATCAAGTTGACTTGTATTTGTACTTCACTATCTAGGTCATTATAATCTTCAGTATCAGTGAATACTGGAGATCTCGATAAGGTATGCGCAATAAACATTTTATTGCCTGGAACATGTTTCACTACGAAATCATATTTTTGTATCCTCAACATCTTTCTCTGAAGTCTAGTTGATACTAATGCTAACGATTTTTTAAATAAGGTTTCTAAAAGTTTATGATCTGTTTCAACCAACAACCTGTTACCATACAAATATTGGTGAAACTTTTCGCAACCGAAAACTATCGCTAAAAATTCCTTCTCGACCTGGGCATATATTCTCTGCGTATTTGTCAAAGATTTAAACGCATATGCCAATGGTTTTCCATTTTGTAAAATTACAGCTGCCATGGCGAATTGGCATGCATCTACCGATAGGACTATAGGCACTACCGGATCAAAATGCATTAACACAGGAGATTCGGTTATAACCTCCTTTATTCTATTAAAATACCTTGTATGATTTTCATCCAATAGAAAGCTGTTATCCTTTTTTAATAGCTGCCTTAAAACTTCATTTTTATCAGACAAATTTGGAATGAAAGGACCTAAGAAATTAACCATTGCTAAAAAACGTTGAAGTTCCTTGATATTGCCTGGAATCGGCCGAATCGCTATTTCCTTAATTGTTTTTATTTTCGCAATGTCTATTCTCATACCATTTCTATCAAAAGTATGCCCTAAATATTTAACCTCGACCTGATTAAATTTGCATTTCTCCCTATTGAATTTAAGCCCTATTTCTATAGCTTTATTTAGGACCCTTTCTAAATTTTTGTTATGCTCTGTCTCGTTTTCTCCGCATATACCAATATAATTCATCTATATCAATGATCGCAAATACGTGGCACGCGTGCCAAACTTGGTACGTTTAAAATTTTTTCCAGCACGCCAAACAAATTTTGAATTTTAAAAAATCGACATATTTTGCAGTTATTCTTACAAAAAATGGAAAAGTCGTTTCTAGAATTTTGATAAAGTCCAAATATGTATCGAAATGCTGGGAAATGGGAACCCGTGAAAGTAATTTGGTCATATAACCCCACCTTTGGAATGAATATCCAATATTTTTGACAAACACGGAAAGCCCGAAAGAAAATTACTTGGCGATAAAATACATGGCTTGATCAAAAAATCGTCAAATTTTACAATTTCGCAGGTTATTTAAGTCCAATTGCGACAATTGCATTTTGGTTGTGTTGATACACTTTCCCTGACGTTTCTTAGCATTTTGAACCATATTGGATGCTTAGTATAATTATAACAAAAATTTACTAACAAGCAGAGAACTGTGAGCAGGTGTATTACTGTGGGACAATGGGCATGAGTTGTTTCCCCACAAATCCAGACGTTTCGTTCAGATCGCTTCACGCAAACAGCTTATAACTTCCTGGAAGTACTCCTTATTAATCGAACGACCTAAGAACTCATGTTACACTATTTGACAAGCTTTTTTTGGTCTTTCATCTTTAGGAAGCTTTCAATGGGACGATTGAGCCGTACTTTCAATATCATATTCGCAAGCTCCTGTTTTATCACCAGTTATGACCCGTTTGAGCAGTTTTGGATCGTCGTTGACTTCATTCAGAAACTTATGCACTTCGGCTTCAACAATTTTGGAGGTAGTTTTACTGACACACGTTTCATGTCTGAAACCCATTTGAAATTATTTTTGGTAGATACCGAAATGTTTCAAACCGAGCAGCCGCAATAAACCGTCGCAAATTACACACATTTTTAAATTTTTTTAAAAATACTTGTTAAATATTTCGCAAAATTACAAAAGGTTTAAAAAATCACTAGATCGATTTGGCTTGTTAGGCCATCATCAGGAGTATCTACTAAACTGTTTAGTTTAGTAGATACTCCTGATGATGGCCTAACAAGCCGAAATCGATCTAGTGATATTTTAAACCTTTTGTAATTTTGCAAAATATTTAACAAGTGTTTTTAAAAAATTTAAAAATGTGTGTATTAAGTGTGTTTCGCCAAGTGCCTACGGCAGAAAGTGTAAAAACCATCGCAAATTTTTATTGCGATACATTTTTATTAATATTTTCTTCTTGAAGGTATGCGTTGGTATTAGTTACAAGAAAAGGAGAGCCAATGGAAGTTGTTACTATAGGATGACCATGCCAAAAACGACTAAACTTGAACAAAATCTAAACAAATTTGAAAAAGTCGATAATTTTGACTTAAAAAAACCAGGACGGTTTTAAAGTTTCAAATTTTGTTATGTATAAAGAACAAATTGGTTTAGTGGCGACGACCATCCACTGGTCAGAAACCAGATTTGTACTTAAATCTCTTCTAGAAAAGTTTCAAAAGCCGCCACCTTGATTCATCATTTGAATGTGCTGAAACCAATTCATTTATCATCAAATTTGTTGGTTAAGTCAGATACCAAATTACAATAGAATTGGTGCACCAATTGCAAAAATTCCGTTTGGGGCAGGAATGGAGTTTCTTAAATGAAGCATGGCCAGAATTAAACAAATATTCAACAAACTTGTTTTTTAAATACATGACCAATCCGCCCCTCTTCTACACTTCCAGCGCCAAATGGACTACGCATGCGTTTGTCAATAAATTTAAATGAAATTTTATATTTACGTTATTAATCCCATTCTGTAAGTAGGGGTCGGATTTCTTAGATAAAATAAGAGCCAAATTCAAGAAATATTGCGGAACACCTCTACTGATATTATGGCATCATTAAGGTGGATTTACATATCCGACGATTTTTCTGCGCCGAACATCATGTGACACATTCAACCAATTAGAAACAAATGCTTCTGAAATGAATCTCCTCCATCGTAGGAATACGATAATGGGACCTTTTAATTGCCTTGTTCAAATTTCTGGGGATCTAAGCAAATTCGTGATTTACCATTTGGCTTTTCTACCACTACGATGCCGTTTATCCAATCAGAAGGTTTAGTAACCCTTTCAATAACCTGGATTTGTACCATATGATTCATTTCCTCTTTCAATTTGTTATCTAATTTAAAGGGAAATTTACGCAAAGGTTCTATTACGGGGCTAATATTTGGATGAACCGTCAAATGTATAATATTTGGTAAAGAGCCAATGCCTTCAAAATTATCCGACTGTAACAAATCAATTTGCCCGACAACAATCTTCTTTATTAAACCCAGTGAGAAACTAGATTCTATGCCAATTATCATTGCTCAGTTTACATTCACAACAAAAAATTTCAAAATTTCTATGCGATTATTAATCTGATATTCTACGTTACAATTTCCAATAGGACAAATTTTCTCATTCGCAAAGGACGTTGTTAACTCAGTCAATGATCGTTCAATAATATTCTTATCTAAATTTAACGATTCAAGTGTGTGTCCAGTATCTACATACTAAAGCTTTTAATTCTACACCGTAAATTATAATCTTAATTATCAAACTAGATATTAAATTTGAATTTTTAATAATTCCTACAAAAAAATTATTTGATTCATCACTTTCGGTCTTTTTAACATGTACTAATATTTTTTTTTTTTTTTGAAAACACATTTTTTCATAATGCCCAATTTTCCTACAAAAATTACATTTTGAAAAGGCTGTCGGACATTTTGTTTTATGTATTTGACCACACCTTGTGCATTCCTTATTATTATCATTAGAACCAGCAGTATTGCTGTTATTTTTACTGCAACTACCATTCTGATTGTCACTACTATTATTACTGTTATAATTATTATAGCCTCTGTTTTTGGCATGTGATATTTTATTAATAGAAATTTGATCAGTTTCTCTGACCTGATTTTAGGCCATCAAGAAAGTTCTTGACATTTCCAAAACCTTAGTGCAATCCAGCTCTTTCTCCGTTAATAATTTTTCTTTTAAATTCTGATATTCCGGCCGCAATCCGCACAAAATATCTTTTTTCTACGATAATGCAGTAACCTATGTTTTCGCTGATGATTTTTGAATTTAAATTATATATATAAGAAAAGGAATTCATTACACAACGATTTCTTAATATTGCCACACGATTTGTGAAAATCCAAACGTTTCAATTTCATTTTTTGTTGCGAATAATTTTTTTTTTCTATCGTAGAAAAAATAGCGTGTATAACTCGTGTGAAAATGAGTCATTGCAATACTCAAGTGACTGCAGCCCTCGCTATCGCTCAGGCTGCAAATTTACTAAAATCTATCTTTGTACAAAATTTCAACCAAAACTATTTATCATTATTTGTGAGAATGGGGGCAAAACAAAAATTATAAAAATACACGACTGGAAGGACGAAAGGATGGAAGGATGGAAGGACGGAAGGATGGACACGACACAATTTTCAGGTCGGTGTTTCGGGGTCCTAATAACTTAATTCGTCGAGAAATATGAAAATATGTAACCAAATTTTATTCGCGATTACAATACTTACCCACATATAACTTCGTTATATTAGGAAAAGCAAAAATAAACTTCTGATATTTCATTGAATTGGTGTATTTTAATATGGGAATGATTTTTAAATGCATTGCGTCTTGCATGTTGCGTATATAATACGTGCAATACAACGATAACATTGGAATTATACGCCCCTCCGGAGTAACAACGACACAAGTGCAAATTTTTTGAAAACCTAGATTTTAAGGCCAAATATAACGGTTGAACTGTCTATATTTCGAATACTCATCGGTAGAATGCGTTGTGTCTTTGTTGTATTTATGCGAATGATATTCCTAACGGGAAAAACAACGTCCGATTAGTCAGTTATAAACGAGATTTCATATCGAGTGGAAGTGTTAGTACCTACTACAACGTCACAAAGGTAATTATGACCAAAATATAATAATTTATTTTGGATTAACAAAGACCCAAATATACTTTATGTCGATGTTTTCTCAATTTTAATGTCACTGTGAAATTATGAAAACTGTACTACTGAGTAATGTGTCTTTGTTCATTTGAATAACAGTAATTTTTATGCAAAACTAAACAGTTAAATATTGTGTTCTGTTAGTGATTTTTTAATTTTAATAATCTTTTAATTTGAAAAACATGGAGCCTCGAGGGCTAAAGTTAATGCAATTAACATGGCAACAAGTTCTCAAAAAGCTGGAGAAAATACGGAAAATGTGAAAAATAATTCAGCAACAAAAACTGATTGTAATAACAATCCTCCTAAAACATGCCAAAGTATTGTATGATAGCTATTTTGTTAAAAAAAACTCCGTATTTTTGACAAATGGCTTAATTTTTAGATAAAATAATCGTAACGAACAAAAATGAAAGCTTTCTTGAAGGACCAAATTCCTTAATGCATTCGGAAAATATTAAGGTACCTGTAAAACTGGAAAGTGATTCATGTGTTTTACAAGAAGTTGATTCTACGATAATGGATTTTAACTCATTTTCAAATGATCAATTTAACCAAGGTATGTATAAAACAGTTAATCACAAAAAATTCAATTTTGCAACATTATGCCGAATTTATCAAGAAACTTTCTCTTTTTCAGTTTCACAAAATTTCTCAAAAGGAATAACAGCCGAATTTGAAATTAAGATTTAAGCGAGTAAACTGTTCAAGTTATAGAGTAGGAAACTCGTCAGATGAAGATCCATTTTCCGCAGATGACAGCGATGAATATGTACCTCCTGCAGAAATCAGTTTATCTTCGTCATCTGATAACGACTTGGGGGGTAGAAAACATAATTCTGCAAATACCGACATTAATGAAAATACTGGCGACTCAGAAAATGAAATGGAAATTCTATTGTAAATGATGACCACTCTTCAGCAAAGGAAAAAGGGCAAAAAGGCAAAGAAAACCTGAGGAGTGGAAAAATAACAAACGAAAAATGTTAAAAAATTCCGGTAAATCATATTTATCATCTCGTGGGAAAATTGTAGAGGAAAGAAAAATGAGTCCACCCTGTAAGTGTAGATATAGCTGTGCGATTAAAGTACCAGAAGATGCAAGGACAATATTGGTCTTTATCTTCATTTGAAAAGCAACGCAATTTTTTGAGTACATGTATCGAGATCTTACAGGTTCATATAGAAGGGTGATGATGAATTCCATTCAGCCTAGAAGACTAAACTGTTCATTTGTTTTTCTACAAAGGCAGAAAATAAAATTCAAAAATTTAAGCCGTGCCTAATGAGTACTCTAGCAATCAAAGCGAGATATGTTCACACTGTTGTGGAGGCTAAATTTAGTGGTATCGGAGCAACACCAGATGACAATCGAGACAAACACAATCATCATTGTGCATAGCAGATATGCACCGAAATTATGAATCTCAACGTAAGTTGGCTGATGACCAATGTGAAGCTTTCAAGAACTCAACTGGAGATGATAAATTAAGATTAGAGGAGAGTTATAAAGAACATCAAAAACAGAAAGAATTAAGTTGACAAGAGAAAGCAAAATACATTGAAAAAAGTAAGGAATCCGGTTCGATTCAAATTGTTGCAATTTACGATTTACAGGCAGTAATGCCTGCCCAATAGGAGATTCTTCCGCATTTTTTTACCACTCAAAACTGAACTGCTATAATTTTACAGTAAGTATACATAATTTGATTATCTCCTGTAAGTATAATTTGATCTGATTGTCCAAATAAATAAAATATTATTCTAATAAAAGCGATGATTTCTAGCATTTTATAGATGTTCATATAATTTTGATATTCAAATCGATCATTTTGAAGTTTTGTCTTCAAACAGGTTTTGGAAATGAAATGCGGCTTTAAAATTATTGCTTGTTTTCAGGTCACAGATACCAACACAAAAATTACCAGGTGATATTTTTGGCACGAAGGTTTGGAACACCGAGGACAATTGATATCGGTTCATGTGTCCTTAAATATTTAAAAGAAATAGAACAAAGTCATCCCAACTGTGAGCTAATTTTTTATTCGGCTAATTGTTGTGGACAGCAAAAAACCGGTTGGTATTCTAGGTATACACTTTTAAATTTTTGTTTAATTGTAGTGATCGTCTTTGTTTCAGTTTCGTAATGGTGATGTATCTATACGCAGTTACTTATTCAAATAAAAACGGCATAACCCACAAATTTCTTATAAGAGGCCATACTCAAAATGAGGGAGATACAGCCCATTCTGTTATAGAGAAGAATATAAAAAGAGCGAGAAAGTCTGGACCGATATATGTCCTACGTCCTACGTAGTATAGGAACTTTATGGTTTCATAAATTACCTAAGCCTGTGTATGTTGCTATTCAAGCAATAGGTGAAAAGCCTATCGACGAATTACTTCCAATTGCAGACCGAATCTTTGAAGCAACAAGCGCTCGTGTATCGTATGTCGACAGGCCATCAACCAGTCGTGCCTCTGTACAATAAATACAACCTACAAACAAAAACGAGCAATTAGAATCAAGACTTACACGCGTCGAAAGTATGTTAACACAACTAGTGAGTCGATGACGAAGTTCGACACCACAGCGATTTCAAAACAACCAAAGATCATATTCGCAAAGACATCGGAGTAACAGTAGACGTCGTTTCATTGATGATAAGGGAAATTGTTATTTCCATCACAAGTTTAAAAATAACACCATGTCCCAAGAAACCGATTCAAAAAAATAATTTTTCCGATTATAGCCGCGGCGAATGATCGGGTTCTTCTAAACCGCCGCCTTTTTATAAGACATCGGAAATAACATAACTTTTATCGTGGACACTGGTGCGGATGTTTCAGTTTTGCCTTATAAAAATTTCAAAGGAAATACACTTAGATCGGATCCTGCGCTGGTATTGTCCGCTGCAAATGGATCTATTATCCACACATATGGTACCAAATTATTAAATATTGATATTTGTATAAGACGGGAATTTCCATATATTTTTGTAATGGCGTCAGTTGATCGACCAATATTAAGTGCTGATTTTTTGACTAAATATGGGCTTCTCGTCGATCTTAAAAGGAGACAACTCCTAGATTCGACCACAAAATTGTCAGTTAAAACTTTAACAGCTCAAGTCGAAACTCCTTCGCCAATTCATTCAATAGTAAACAATGATTACGGTTCTATCCTAAAGATGTTTCCATCTCTTTTAGATTCACTGGATTATATTCGTCCAGTAAAGCATGATGTGGTTCATCATATTTATACTCAAGGTCGGCTTCCCTTTTCAAAACCACGTCGTTTGGACCCAGTCAAGCACAAGACTGCCCTTGCAGAATTTCAGCATATGGTCAAGTTAGGCATATGCAGACCGTCATCTTCTGCGGTTTCTTCTCCGCTTCACATGGTCCAGAAGAAGGACAGTACCGATTGGAGGCCTGTGACGGAACCTGATCGTTAGACTTTATATTCGAGAGGTTTAGACTTTATATTCACATACATTGATGATATACCTGTGGCATAAGGAAGAGCACAAAATACATCTCAAGAAACTTTTTGAGAGATTGTCCGAGTTTGGAGTAAATATCCAAGCTTCTAAATGTCAATTAGGTATTCATGCTCTGGAATTCCTCAGCTACCAAATCACCGCAGATGGCATAAAACCCTCGCCACGGCGAGTAGAGGCCATTCAAGAATTATCGGCCCCAACGTCCATCAGAAAAATTCAACAATTCGTCGGAATGGTCAATTATTACCATCGATTCATTCCAAAGTTAGCCGAATTGTTGTCTCCGATTCATGCGCAGCTGGCAAAATTGAACAAAATGCCAAAATCACAAAAGAATTTTTCGTGGCCACAAGAGTGCGAAACTGCTTTTGGCACAATTAAAAGCGCATTTGCTAATGCAACTTTGTTAGCACACCCCACTGATGAAACCAGATACAGTATTGCATCTGATGCATCAAACGAAGCGGTTGGAGCCGTTTTACAACAATGTTATAATGGATGTTGGCAACCTTTGGGATTCTTTTCCAGCAAGCTTAGTGAAAGAGAAAAGAAATATTCCACCTTTGACAGAGAACTTTTGGGAGTTTATCTCTCTATTAAACATTTCAGATACTTCGTGAAAGGTAGGCAATTTACTGTTTTCACCGACCACGAAGCCCTTACAAGAGCTATAGTCTCCCTGAGCGATAAAAATCCCCGTCAGTTACGTCACCTTGACTATATCGCTCAGTTTACGACCGACATAAGACATATTGCAGGCAAGGACAATGTGGTTGCAGACACCTTGTCACGATCATGTAACCACATTGAAAATGTGCAAACTGTCACACTAGAGCTGAAGGATCTAGCTCAGACTCAAAAGTCTGACGATGAAGTATAAAAATTATTAAATTCATCGCGTCCCGCGAGTTCCAAAGTTAAGATTGAACTTCAGCAAGATATTTTTGGCCAGAGATGAATAAGGATATCACTAAATGGGCAAGAGAATGCATGGGATGTCAGCGAAGCAAAGTACATCGGCATACGAAGTCCGAACCTGGGCATTTTCCACCATCTGAAGGTAATAGGTTTATTTTAACAATCGTCGATAGATTCACTCGCTGGCCTGAAGCTTACCCCATTCAAGATAGCATCGCTACCACTATTGCTAAGACTTTCGTCGAGCAATACATTTCAAGGTTCGGGATACCCATTGAAATCACGACTGATCAAGGTAGCCCTTTTGAGAGTAAACTCTTTTCTGAGCTAACGCGTATGCTAGGCGCTCATAGAATACGTACCACTGCTTATCATCCACAAGCAAACGGTTTGGTCGAACGATTCCACAGACAACTAAAATCTTCGCTCAAAGCTCGCAGTAATACAATTCACTGGAGTACGGAGCTTCCCCTTGTAATGCTGGGAATACGGGCAGCTGTCAAAGAAGACTTGCATTGCTCACCAGCCGAACTAGTGTATGGACAAACTTTAAGGCTTCCAGGAGAATTTTTTGATACCAATACTGAAAAGGATCACAACCCCGTTGACTTTGCAGATAAACTTCGTGCGAATATGCGCAGCTTAATACCTGTTGACACTCGCAAGTCATCAAATCCATCTGTATTTATACCAAAAAATTTGGAAAATTGCGAGCATGTTTTCGTTCGTATCGATAGAGTACGAACGGGCCTCACACCGCCATACGAAGGACCATATAAGGTAATTCGTCGTTTTCGGAAATACTTCCTTCTAGATATGAATGGGAGGAACAGCAGTGTTTCCGTGGACACTGGACAGCCCCTACGGTATCCTAGCTGAGACTAACGTAAAACGCAGCCATACAAAACCATCGGTATATTTCGAGTTACCAAATTCTTAAATTATAACGAACTCTCCATCTCCTTATTAATTTTCGTACTTGGAGGGGGTCTTCACTTGAAAGGGGGTGATGTAGTAGCATATAATGCACATGGTATGGTAATTGTTTTTATTGTTTTTAACCCGGTATTGATTTTTAAAAATAAAATCATTAAGTACACAGCAGCCGCAGCAGAAGTATCAAAATACCGGTGTAGTGAACGGTGGTGATAATATAATTGGTTTGGCTTAGTTATAATATATAAGACGTTTAAAATGGCTACATAAAAGCGCTGTTAAAATAAAGTTGAATAGTTCTTTGGGTAATAATAATAATAATAATAAAATCCTCAAACACAAAATAATAATAATTTAAAGTTAAAACATTATTTTATATAATAAATTGTGCTAGTCAAAATATTTATAATTGATAAGTGTACAGTGTCATAAATTAATTCATAAAAATAAATTAATTCATTCAAATAAACAGAAATAAAAATTATTACAATTAAAGTGTATAACATTGCATGACCTATACACATACAAATTCAGCGACTTCTTTGATTTAAAATCGTTGGCCGAAGACATGAATTTTAACGCAATAAAAAATTTAAACGGTGATCAATTAAGGATGGTGGAATTCAAAAAGGAAGCGAATTCTTATCATTATAAACTTGGGTATGAAAATGAATGGATCGAAGCTCCGATTAGAACCGGGTGTTCGAGTAATATTGTTGGCCAAAATGATCACCTCGTGTAGAAAAAAAGATGATTTAATAAAAATGATAAATACTAATTTTTTTCCCAAATATTACGAAAATTTTATAACAATCTTTACTAATTTTTTTCTTAATAAACAATAAAAATAGGAAATGATAATTGAAATCACCTATGGAATTAATTGTTTCAATTAAAAAAATATTACAAAGCCCCAGGACAAAAATGGCACAATTGAGGAGGTCTTCTGACATAAAACCTCTAAACGGGGCATATTGCAAACTATTGAAAGAAAATCAACTGGTGCTGACGACAGTACAAATTAAAAGATTCACTGAATATTTAAATTCCGCAAAAGTTGTATTCTATAGCCGTCATTTTGAACTTTAAAAATTTCACAAACTTTAAAGATGTTTTTTCAAACTTTTACAAATTTGCACTTACGTCTTTGTTACTCCGGAAGGGAGTATTTTTTTCGTATTTTTAGCAAAATAAGAAATCTATGATAAATAGATTTATTAAAATCAATTAAAATTTTTTATGCATTCACGATAAGGCATCTGGTACACCTGTTTGGAAACCTGCAGTTTTAAAAACAACCTAGCTAACTGACCCGTATTAGGTATAGGCATCAAATTTTTCAATCACCAAATCGCATGCGATTTCTTGGACAATATGGCGATTGGACGATCCTCTCTCTGATCGTCTTTCTGAAAGAGCATTTCTTCGATTCCGTACAATCAGTGCATCTAGTGAGTTCCATGCTTCGAATGATCAATAATTTGTTTGCCCTTCTTAACTCACAATGATTTAAAGCTGGACGGTTCGTTTTGGTACTCCAACGCATCTGATAAGCGACCGAGCGGGTTATTGCAAGGGAAACGTAATCAAATATACATTAACGGCCAATGCGAATGGTACAATAGGAAAGTGTTGGCAATGCGGAGGGCAAAGGCGATATACGATGGAAGAACGTTGAAAGTTGTTAACTTTTGTACTTGTTACAGTGACTCGTGGGGAATTACTTCATTCATCAATATGTATAACGTCTGGAGCGTATTGCAGAGCCCAAAAGGCATCATCTTGAAGTGGTATAAGGAACCCTCCGAAAGAGCAAACGCCTTATTTTCTCTCGATTCCCAATCCAGAGGAATTTACCTAAAGATATACCTTTAATTGACCATAGTGAGGTAATTTCTTGTTAAACTTGCAGGTGGGACCTCAAGGACTCATAAACAGGAAACAGTTGGCAAAACGAGTACGCAGGGAATATGTTTCGTGCACGTGCGACATTTAAGCAGGCCAAAAGTATTGCAACAAAAAATGGCTGATTTAACCGCAGAACGAATCAATATATCTCCACCAATTTATACAACCTGCTACTGGACGACCTGAACCACCAACTGTCAACCATTCACAATCGAATTCAATTACAATGTACTCTTTACAATCGCTAGAAGTACAAAAAAATACGATAAATTCACAGAATTCTTATCAACCATTCACTCACATTTTTAATTTATCTCGATTTGTTGTTTAAATTCCATTTGTTGATGATTAAAAATTGTCACGTTCCACACGTACAAATAAATTTGTTAGATTGTACGGAATGAAAATTTGATGAAACAAACGTCTTGTGTTTTTTATTTTTATTGTTTTATAGCAAAAGTAGAAATTTGACATTATAGGTAAACAAAAACATAACCAATAAAATTAAGCATTTAGTAATTTAGTATTTACTCGATTATTTTTTCGTATCAAAATTATCTAATAAATTAAATATTATTAATACTCATATCAGAATTTAATTTTTTCGAACAATTTCTGTTACAAAATATATAATTTAAAAAAATCTTTACCATGAAATCGGCATCCTATTAAAATGATTAGTGTGCCTATGATAGGCTAAACCAGCGAAAAATTATAAATTAAGGAATTTTAACGAGGGTGGTCCTGTATGTTAGGAAACAAATTGAAAGACAGACTATTAATTTGAACATTTGAACACATGGAGGATTTTTGGTTTATCAAAGGGTGAAGCGATACAAAAACACATGCGAAATTTTATCCGAAATTTTTATTTGTATTACAAGGGTGGTTAATATCAAGAGTGGGCCGATTGGCCGTCATTCGAAGTTCTTCTGTCGTCAACTCATCGAAATGGTGAACAATCTCGACTTTTTTATTTACCAAATGGTAGTCTGTAAACTTTTTGGGTTCGGACGAGCCACGCATAAACGGTGCTAAAAGTTCAGGTCGCACTACCAATTCATCCCCTTTAACAATAAACGAAGTGATTATAGCAATCGCTATTGTGATTGATGTGCCTAGGAGACAGTAAAACATATATGAAATTCTATGAATCGGTGGTATGATACTAGATGATTCAGCTACGGTTACATTCAGTGAACCCATAGCGGGTAGAACATCAAAATCGTAAGGACAGTTATTAGCCGAAATTGGTTTTGGTTGGCCTTTATTAAGCCCAGGTACTTGATCCAGTTGCGATTGGATCGTAATCCAGATCATTACGATTAGTGAAAATGCACCGCCGATCATCGCCGATTTTGTATTAATCCGAGGCATAGTTAATCCCATAATGTAAATAGCAAACATTGGCCCACTAGAACAAGCCACGAGCGTGACCGATAACTGTAAAATATTTCCAAGTTTCTCCACCACAAATACTAATGCGACACAAATCGATCCACAAAGAATTACAACTCCTCGCATTATAAAATTAGTCAAGCGAATTGATGGCCGTTTGGCCATAATTTGTTTAACAAAATCTTCTAACACTATTGCAGAGAGTCCATTTAACGCAGTCGATAATGTACTCAAACCAGCACTAAAAACACCCGACACAAACAAACCCGTTAGTCCAGGCGTCTTTTGAAATAAATCGGAAACGAGCACGGGTAAAATTTGATCTTTCGACTTCGCCAATTTAGTTGTCATTGGATCACAATCATGATATAAAGCATACGCTAATAGGCCACAATAGAAACACATACCAAACAATAATATAACGGATGCAACAAAAATCCATAGAGCGATTCGAGCCGCCCGTACTGTCGGTAACGAAACATATCGTTGCATAATTAATTGATTGTACGAAATGGTTTGTGTCCAATAAAATATTCCCCCAATTATTATAGCCACCATGGAATGCCTTACAGTAGGATCGATCGTTAAATCTGGTATTTCGATACGTCCACTTTCCCAGTTACGCTCCCAAATCGCGGTAAATCCTAGCACCGTTGTCCCCTTAATCACGATTAAAACCATTGTGCCAAACATAATAACAGTTTGTATCACATCAGTCCAGACAACTGCCTTAATTCCACCCAAACACGTATAAAAGATACATATAAAGCATGTAATCGGTGTAATAACATGAATATTAATTCCAGTTACTTGATTGAAGGCCAAGGCCGTCATATAAGAAATAATCGGTAGGAAAGCCATCTGAAATCATAAACAAATATTCATTAACATAAATCAAACAAATAAATTATACCTTATCTTACTATGCTGAGTACAAAGATTACCGCTGCCAACATTCGTAATCTCTTATCAAAACGAGCTTCTAAATATTCAAACGATGACGTAACCTTTAAATCATGAAACACTGGTATAAACACATAATGCACAGCTAACGTACCAATGAGAATGGCAATTGTCAAAAACGTGAATTGGGTCCCATGAACATAAACTTCAGATGACATTCCCAGTAGTGCAATACTAGATACCCAACTTCCTGTTAGTGACATGGCAACAGGAAATATTTTTAATTTACGGCCGCCAACCAAATAATCCATTTCGATCGAATCACGCCGCCTTGTAGTATTCCGATTTTTTTGCCTATCTTTGAAACCATAATAAATTCCAATTGCAACCGATAGGACTAACATTAATATAAAAATAATGTAATCGATCGTTTGAAATCCTCGCATCCCAGATATTATATCCGAAACATGAAGACGTGTAATATTTTTATCCGTTTCCATGTTGATGGCTTGGATGGTTATATTCAACTGAATTTTACATAAAAAAAAAAGAATTGTATTGCCTTAAAGGCACATACAATTCACGTACAATTAAATTGCTCAATATAATTGTGCAATATTGACGTCACACGATTATAGTGCGCAATTTAGTTGTAGACACCAACCGAAAGGCATTTTCAGTTGTTTTGAATTGCTGTCTGAGATAGATAGCGTGACGATTGATGTGAAAACGAAAATTAAAAATTAAATTTGGATTTATTTATTCATTAACGGAAATATTTTTGTTTCACAAAATATTTCTTTTATGGTTGATGGTAGAGCCGCAGTCTTTGCACCGTTGTTAGATGATTCCACAACTTTCAATGCCGACATGCGACATCATACTCAAACTGTATCATGTATCTCAATCTTTCATTCGCTCAACAATGTGTGAACGTTTGGCTAATCAGAATGCAATAGCTCGATGAAGAGTTCTTATGAATAATCGAACTTTTAAAGTGAAAACCTGCGACACCTGATAAAAAATAGTTGCATGAGAATTATGAACTATGTAATGGACATCCGTTACGCTTGGTCAGTGGAATTAGAAGATAAAATTGTATCTAAACGAATCAGATAGCATGTGGTATAATCGATGCATAACGATGTTTGCCATGGCGACGTGACTAGATGCTACAGAATATAAACGATTATTTTTGGTTACTATGTGGGATGAGTCCGCACGGATGAGCATCCTAACGAAAAGGTTGCTGTACCATTCCATACCATCCATTTGGATGTGGTAATGATAGCTGTGAGGGATACATGGAGTAAACAAGTACTCAGAATGATTTAAAGCTGGACGATTCGTTTTGGTACCTGAACGCGTCTGATAAGCGACATCGCCTAAATTTGCCAATTATTACAACGGAACATAATAAAACATACATTGAATGCGATCTCAACACCTAGAGCTCTCGGCCCATGCGAATGTTACAATGAAAATTGAAATGAATGTTGGCAAAGGCGATAAACGATGGAAGAACGTTGAAAGATGTTAACTTTTTTACGTGTTACAGTGAATGATGGGGAATTACTTCATTCGTCAATATGTTTAAGGTCTGGAGCGTATAGTAGAGCCCAAAAGCCATCATCTTGAAGTGGTATAAGGAACTCTCCGAGAGAGCAAACGCCTTATTTTCGCCATTTTAGCCAGATTTTGTTATATAGGAATATTAAGAAAGGTATTCAATGATAATCATGCATCCTTACATTCCTTAGTAGTTTTTAGGTTAAGCACTACCGATTGATATCGACTTCATTTTTTATTTTCGGCTGGGATAACACAATCTGCATTACCGTTTTTTCACTTTCGGCTGGCAACTTTCGGCTAACTTTAACAGTATCTTAAATATTCATGTATTTTCTATTTCTTAAAAATTAAATAACAAAAACTAAATTGTAAACCAATAATAAACAATTTATTAAAATTAATCAAATAATTAATCTCGAATGTGTTTTGTGTTATTTTTATTAATGAAATCCCCCTTTTCGCAACAATAGTGAGATACTTTCTTGTTAAACATCTGCACGTGGGACCTCAAGGACTCATAAACGGGAAATAGTTAGCAAAACGAGTATGCAGAGAATGTGTTTTGTGCACGCGCGGGCGCGACATCTATGCAGGCCAAGAGTATTGCAACAAAAAGTGGCCGATTTAACCGCAGAACGAGGCAATATATCTCCACTCCACCAATTGACAACGTATTAATTTCACACAATGACACATTTATAAAATCGTCGAAAACTGAAGAATGTGGTAAGTTTTCAGCCGTTTCATTATTTTCTTCTAATTCGCTGATACGAGTACATATATTAATTCTTCTCTCTCGGTTTGATTTACTAATTTTATATGCTTTCAGATAGGATATGTAGCTGATCATGTTAGGTAAAACTATTTGGTCTAAAAGTTCAGCCATTTTTACTATCAGAATTATGTACGTGTTTTTTAAACTAAAACGATATCATTACTAAATATAATGTTGGTTTCTTTCCGTGAAGCTTGCAAATTTACGAAAAACGATTTAAACGATTTTAAAAATGTAACCATTCCATTTAATAGGTTAGTGAACAATAACTTCATAAATCAAATTAGTTTTATATTTTTCCTGAAGAATTGTAGTTATTTCTTTAACGTTTTGTTTTAAAGAATCTCACGTTTCGTATTTAGTATTCCACCTTGTGTCAATAAAAATTGTTTATGTTTGCATTCTGATTTTAAAGTGGGATTTAATTTTGATAACAAATTACTTGATTTTAATGAAAAATTTACCAATTTTTTACATGCGATAAAAAATGATACAACATCTGAAATTTCAGCACTGGCCTTCTCAAGAATGTTGTTGTACAGGTGGTTCATGCAATTATACCTTTCATTACTTTCCAATGCTTGAATAACATTAGAACCTCTGTCAGTTGTAAAGGTTATTTTATGAAAATTTGTTATTTGGTATTCTTCCAAAATTACAGTTAAAAGATCGAACAAATTGTCCGCCGGTGGCTGATCGCTTAACTTCCGATTTACACAAAAATGATTCATCAAATTTGGAGTAGTAATTGTAAAGCATGACCGGCAAGCAATAAGTGTGGGAACTTTAGCATTTGTGTCAGTAATTATCTCGCTGAACAAGTCCAAACAAACCATATTTAATTAAAAATGGATCAGTTTGGTTTAGTAGTGATGAAGACAGTGATAATGAAAATCATAACCGAGCAGCACAAAGATGAATTTTTCGAGATAACTCGAATGTTTTTGAGTTATCAGATAAAATGTAAGATTGATAAGCAATACAACATAATTACACACAGCGAAACTTACTCTTTTTTTACATAATTTTAGGTTTAAAAAACATTTCAGACTCACAAAAGAAGCATTTTCATTTGTACTTGAACAAATCTCGGACGAGTGGAAACCTCGTAGAAGATCAACCGCTGTTCCAAATGTTATCAAATTAGCAACTATACACTACGCTTTTTGGCAGAAGGTGGATATCAACATGGTACTGGAGAAGAAGTGCGAATATCTGTAGCACAACAAACTCTTTCAGATATTATTAAACAAACCAACAAATGATATTTCCTACGGTCCGTAATGATATTTCCTACGGTCGAACAAAATTTTGATCCGAAATCGCCGTAGATGGTACCGCCAATGGTACCAGGAAAATGTTATATGCGATTTGATTTTTTAAATGTGTATGACTGAATTCGAAATGAATCCAAAAGTAGAATATCGCGCTACTAAATTTTCAAATACGAATCAATTGTCAGTAAAATCGGATTACTCGATAGCCTCCCCTCTTTTTAACCGTTATTTTAATTTATATCCGAATTAGGTCGTACCGCAAACATGAACAGGAATTTAGTTTCTATTACTATTTTACCTTTTTAAATTCGGATTGGTCGAATTCGAAAATGAATCCGAAAATAGAATAATGCGGTATTAAATTTCCGAAAACGAATGAAATATTTGTAGTCTTACTTTGGCAATTTTACAACAATAATGCCGTGTATTTCCATTCCGGAATAAAGAGTTTCATTCCGCTGAGAAGAAGGAATAGAAAAATTCTCTTCTTCACCTAGTTGCAGTGTTTACCACTAGAGTAAATATATTACATATATTTAGTTTTATGAGTTGGTATTAAATAACAATTATCAATTTTTCGATAAATCAGAATTTTAAATTTTTTTAATTTTCATTTGGAATTAATTATACTTTATTCAATAATGTGTTATAACTATTTAATGTTTGCTAAAATTCTAAATAATAAATTATACACTACTCCAAAAAATTAAAGGAACACTAATTTTTTTAGTGTTTTTTGAAGAGCTGTATCTTTGTAAAATACGGTCGTACAGAGATGAAAAAAAAAGCATTTTAAAGCTTCAAATCTCTAGTTTTGAGACTTTTGAGCGGAAAATTTTTGTGAGATACCGTTATCACGCAATCATAAGAAAGAGCGCGAACAAAAAAATTCGTTTTTTTTTTTTTTTGTAAGGATCCATGGGCTCGGGAAATTTTTTTTAAGTTAAACCAATTCATAGGTCGGTTAGCCTGTTAATTATGCGTAAATTTAATTTCATTCCGGTCTCTCTATGTCAACTTTTCGCTGAAATATCTGACTTTGAATCAAAAAAGATCCTTTTGCCTTTGCTCATCGATATCTCAGCAACCAATGATTGCACAGTAAACTTTAGGGCAGCCTTAAAAACTTCAGTAAATTTCCTACAAGACCCTTTAATGATTAGTTGAGAACAAATTTTTTTTTTCACCCTCAATACTGATTTGAAAAAAGTACAAAAAAACGACTTTTTAGGTTGTCTTAGTAAATCTACCGTTACTTTACAAATATTGATGAAAAGACTAATGTTGCCAGGTCATTTTACAGTTTAATGTACTCCTAATAGCCCTGTATTATTTTCAAATTGATCCATCCAACCGTTTTTCCGGACAGATTGATCAAAGTTTTACAAAACAATTAAAGGAACAAGTCATCATCAAAATAAAAAAACGACTTTTTTCACATTTTGCGTTAGTTATTTGTTAACCCTTAATGATCGTAAGATTTTTTTGCAATACTCGCCCATAAGAGACGGCAGAAAATTAAATAAAGCTCTGCAATATGACAAATTATCATGGAACTTGGCAATTTCTCATCCGATTTTAGTGAAATTTGGTATGCGTTATTGAAATGGGATTCTAAAACGATTCGTGGATGAAGTTCTGGAAAATGGCCAACTAGAAAGGAACTTAGCCATTTCTTATCCGAATTTGATGAAATTCAGTATGTACGATGGAAATGGGATTCTAAACTGATTTTTGGATGAAATTCTGGAAAATGGCTAACTAGGGAGGAATTTGGCCATTTCTTATTCGATTTTGATGTAATTCAGCATGTACGATGGAAATGGGATTCTAAAGTGATTATTGGATAAAGTTCTGGAAGATGGCCAACGAGGATGGAACTTGGCCATTTCTTATCCGATTTTGATGAAATTCGGCATGTGCGATGGAAATGGGATGGAAATGATTTTTTGATAAAGTTCTGGAATATGGCCAACTAGGAAGGAACTTGGCCATTTCTTATCCATTTTTGATAAAATTTGGTATGCGCGATGGAAATGAGATTCTAAAATGATTTTTTGATAAAGTTCTGGAATATGGCCAACTAGGATAGAACTTGGCCATTTATCATCCGATTTTGATGAAATTCGGCATGTACAATGGAAATTTTATTCTAAAATGATTTGTGGATGAAGTTCTGGAATATGGCCAACTAGGTAGGAACTTGGCCATTTCTAATCCGATATTGATGAAATTCAGCACGTGCCTTATAAATGGGATTCTAAACTGATTTTTGGATAAAGTTCCAGAATTTGGCCATTTGTTATGGAACTTGGAAATTGTGTATCCTATTTTTATGAATTTCAGCATTCACGATGAAAATGAGATTCTTAAATTATTGATAAAATAAATCATTAAATACATGGAATAACCATTTTAGTTTTTCACTTTTAAAGCACATGTCGAATTTCATTTATTCGTTTAAGGAATAGGCAAGCGCATTCCAAATTAACCATATAAATTTAACCAAAAATAATTTTAGAGTTTTATTTCTATAGTACATGCTGAATTTGTTTAAAATCGGATAAAAATGGCCAGGTTCCATCCTAATACGGCTTATTTCAAAATTCCATCTAAACATAATGTTAAAACCCAATTTTTATTACACATGCTGAATTTCATCAAAATCTTATAAGAAATGGCCAAGTTCCTACATAATTGGCCATATTCCAGAACTTTAGCTAAAATTCTTTATAGAATCCCATTTCCATCGCCCATACCAAATTTAACTAAAATCGGTTCAGCAATCGCCAAGTTCCATCCTAGTTGGCCATATTCCATTATCCAAAAATCACTTTAGAATCCCATTTCCATCGCGAATACCAAATTTCACTAAAATCGGTTAAGAAATGGCCAAGTTCCATCCCAGTTTATCAAAAAATCATTTTAGAATCCCAGTTCCCGAACTTTATCAAAAAATCATTTTAGAATCCCATTCCCATCGTACATGCCGAATTTTATCAAAATCGGATAAGAAATGACCAAGTTCCATCCTAGTTGGCCACATTCCATAACTTTATCCTAAAATCACTTTATAATCCCATTTCCATCGTACATGCCGAATTTCATCAAAATCGGTTAAGAAATGGCCAAGTTCCATCCTAGTTGGCCACATTCCAAAACTTTATCCAAAAATCATTTTAGAATCCCATTTCCATCGCGCATACCAAATGTTATCAAAAATGGATAAGAAATGGCCAAGTTCCTTCCTAGTTGGTCATATTCCAGAACTTTATCCAAAAATCACTTTAGAATCCCATTTCCATCGTACATGCTGAATTACATCAAAATCGGATAAGAAATGGCCAAGTTCCTCCCTAGTTAGCCATTTTCCAGAATTTCATCCAAAAATCACTTTATAATCCCATTTTCATCGAACATACTGGATTTCATCAAAATCGGATGAGAAATGGCCAAGTTCCATAATAATTTGTCATATTGCAGAGCTTTATTTAATTTTCTGTCGTCTCTTATGGGCGAGTATTGCAAAAAAATCTTACGACCATTAAGGGTTAACAAATAACTAACGCAAAATGTGAAAAAAGTCGTTTTATTATTTTGATCATCACTTGTTCCATTAATTGTTTTGTAAAATTTTGATCAATCTGTCCGGAAAAACGGTTGGATGGATCAATTTGAAAATAATACAGGGCTATTAGGAGTACATTAAACTGTAAAATGACCTGGCAACATTAGTCTTTTCATCAATATTTGTAAAGTAACGGTAGATTTACTAAGACAACCTAAAAAGTCGTTCTTTTGTACTTTTTTCAAATCAGTATTGAGGGTGAAAAAAAAAATTTGTTCTCAACTAATCATTAAAGGGTCTTGTAGGAAATTTACTGAAGTTTTTAAGGCTGCCCTAAAGTTTACTGTGCAATCATCATTGGTTGCTGAGGTATCGATGATCAAAGGCAAAAGGATATTTTGATTCAAAGTCAGATATCTCTGCAAAAAGTTGACATAGAGAGACCAGAATGAAATTAAATTTACGCATAATTAACAGGCTAACCGACCTATGAATTGGTTTAACTTAAAAAAAAATTCCCGAGCCCATAGATCCTTACAAAAAAAAAAAAATCGAATTTTTTTGTTCGCGCTCTTTCTTATGATTGCGTGATAACGGTATCTCACAAAAATTTTCCGCTCAAAAGTCTCAAAACTAGGGATTTGAAGCTTTAAAATGCTTTTTTTTTTCATCTCTGTGCGACTGTATTTTACAAAGATACAGCTCTTCAAAAAACACTAAAAAAATTGAAAAAAATTAGTGTTCCTTTAATTTTTTGGAGTAGTGTAGTTAGGGGATTCCCCTACTTTCCGCGCGCCCGATAGATTACAAGCATGAATTAAAAATATTTTTTCTGGGAATCTCCGACATTGAAATTATGTATATTTAGGGAATTCCCTTTATGAAATTGCTCATATTTAATTCATTTCAATATTATTATATTTTTTGTTATTTTTAGCATATCTCACTCATATGTCATATCACATTTAATATCTTGATTTTCAAAAAGTAAGATCCTATAGGTAATTGGGAGACAACAAATACAGTTTATATTAAACCAAGTATTAACGAACGAATAATTATTTATAAAATGGGTCATATTAGTATGTTTACTATATATAATAGGTACTCACTTGAGTCATTATGCGGGTTAAACCACGGTAACACTAGCACTAGACCAACCCTGTGTTAGCCGGTAGACAAGATCATCCTGCAAAGAGAAAGAATCAGATTGAGACAGTATATTGATTTATCATGATTAATTACGTGACTCTAGTTACGTCACGTCGCATAAGAATTGTTATTCTTTCAAGTCGATCCAGTAACCCGACTGTAACTAAACAGGCTTACTAAGCGTATTCGATTGGACTGAAGAGTACAACACTCTTCACTTCAGTTAATTGAGTTACTCTTCACTTAATTAAGCTACTAAAGAGAAGAGAATGTTCGATTGGTATTATTCACTTCAGATAAATTTCAAAATAAAAATAAAACAATTTATTTCAATGTGGCCTGTATTTAGAAGAATTGTCTCAAAAATAATTTTCCTATGCTTTCACCAAAAATCGACTACATGTTTTGCACTCCAAATTCAACCTTTTACAAATCAGATTCATCAATTTGGAAATGAAATTCAATTTTATTCAAAAAATAATCATCCCTTTCCAAATCAAATTCACCTTTATCCAAAACATATTCATACTTTGCCGGGTTGGGTATGTAATATTGCATTACAAAATCTCGCATTTCAAAATCTCGCATTACAAAATCTCGCATTACAAAATCTCGCATTACAAAATGTTGCATTACAAAATCTCGCAAAACAATTTCCCGTACATTTATGTAATCGCGCACGCGATTACAGAAATGTACGAGAAATTGTTATGCGATATTAAACGTATGATGGCCGGTCTCCACTTGTGTATTTGTCTCTTGATAAAAAACATGATATAATAATACAAGATAAAGTAAACACGTGAGAGCCAAACCACGCTGGTGCACCAATATTTTTTTGTTTCCTCTCCATCTCTATTTTTGTTTATTGCTTTGCTTCATTTTTTATGTTTTTATACGATTACTAGAGCCGATCAGCCGATGCGCGACCGACAGTCATTACAATAATGAAGATCAAAGAGGACGTGTTTTTTTTATAGATAGATATTTTTTTATATACAAAATATTTCTTAGTTATTTATAAAATAATTCAATATTGATGAATAAGTAATTCAAAAATTTTGGATTTATAAAATTGTACAACCCAAATAATCTAAACTCGCTCAATTATTCATGAAAATAAAAATGGGTTTAGCAAAAAATCGAGGTTAACACACTACGACTAAACTCAAAAATTTTACAATATCGGTTTTACTAAACTTCAATCTGTCTAGGGTATTCGTCGATTATTAAAATATTTGATTATATATTTTTTTAAATAAAAATAACACAATATATGTATATTTAAAAAAAAAATGAATAGAAATGATGTACACTTCCTCTTCCTTGGGATTGCAAAAGCAATCTGACGATTGAAATATTTTTCTCATTTTTGCTTTATTTCAGTACTTTTTCTATTAGGAAAAAAATGTTGGCACATCAGAAAAAAGTACTTTTACTTTATCTTGTATTATTGTATTATCATGATAAAAAATAAATGACATTCGGCTCATGTCATGACATTATTTTTACAACTACATACTAACATAAAGTATAAAACTAATTTCTCTCTTTGAGAATAAGAAAAAAAATAGAATTTGATTCCTTTTTCGTTTAATATAATTTTTGGCTATTATACATATTCCCCAAATTATTATTTATGTTTTAATTTAATAACACAATTTTTATTTTATTTTCACCTAAAATTTATTAACACATTTATTCAACATAAAATGACAAAAAATTGAGCATAAAAAACAGTTTATGCTCAATTGGCACAACGTCATGACAAAAAATTTGAATATGTATTCTGATCTTTTTCTCCCTGACAAAATTTCAATGCGCATGCCAAAACCAACAAAAATGTTTATACAAGCCAAATACACCAAGCCACTCACGTGTGTATCTTCCTATAAAAATGGCCCAAAAAATTAAAATTCAACGAGTTCGTGCTAATAAACCTAAAGAACCTGAAACTCTTGAAAATATAATAATTCTTAGAGAATTATTTATATTAAATAAAGATTATTTTGACGGAGACAAAATTATTTTGATTGGGACTATTTCTTCCTTAAAACTCCTTGGTGAATCAAGTTGTTGGATTATGGATGGAACTTTCGATGTAGTGCCATCTATTTATGCGACAACCTTTTTCAATACATGGACGTATTGAGGGAAAAATAGTTCCGTTGATTTTTTGTTTGTTATTTTTTAACTCAAGAAAAATATGCTTGGAATATGAAATCAGTGTCAATCCGGAACGAATTATTTGCGGTTTTGAAAAGACAATTGTATCGTCGGCCAAAGTATTTTCCCAAACGCATCGTTTAAAGGATGCCTCTTTCACTTTGGCCAAATAATATGGCGTAAAATTCAAAAAGAAAGACTAGTGGCAAAATATGGAAATGAGGAAAATTTTTCAATACAAATCAGGATGATGAAAGTATAGCCTTTGTTCCACCAAACGAAGTGGATAATTATTACAAGAGCTTGTCTAGGAAATTTAATGACGAGGACGTAAAAATCATTGGAGTTTGGTTTAAAAAAATTATATTGGAGAAAGCAGTCAACAGCCCAGATATAAACCTGACCTGAATTTTGGGCTATCGGCGACAACGATAATGGATCGGAGACCTTCCCGCGAACACAAAATAGCATAGAAACTTGGCACCGCCGTCTCAAGGTAATAGTCGGAAATCGTCACGCCGGTAAATACAAAATATTGGAAGATTTGGGAAAGGAAAGCATTTTAGCAAAGGCGCAGGTTAAGAAAGTGCAATGTGGTGAAAATATACCAAAAAACAAGAAACTTATTAAAAAAAAAATATATAAAAATAATTATTATGAAAAGGCTTAAAATTAAAAAAAAACAGATTTTTTGCAGCGTCAAATAAAATTTTTGAATTAAATTATTGTATAAAAAAATTAAATAGATTATTTTTAAAAACATTAACAAGACTGTAATGCAAGATTTTTGAAAAATAATATGCTATTTTGGAAATGCGAGATTTTAAAAATGCGAGATTTTGTAATACGAGATTTTTCAAATGCGAGATTTTGAAATGCGAGATTTTTAATTTTCCAAATGAGAGATTTTGTAATGCGAGATTTTATAATGCGGGATTTCGTATCGCTCCCTTCTTTGCCAAATCAAATTTAATCCAAATTCAAATTCATCATTTATGAAAATATCACATTGGATTTAAAAACATCGGCTTGAAGTCATTGGACTCACTCAGGCTTACCAACAGTATACATTTGACCCGTAGATTCTGGGGTTTGAATTACTTTTCTGAGGTCACGGGTTTGGTCGTGATTTTCTGGGGTTAAATCAAAACAACATTTTAGCCTTCACAATAAAATACTGATAATTGATTCAACGTGCATCAAAGGTTTTCTAAATGGGAAATTAAAAGTGTCTGAAAAGAGATGTAGGTATTTATATTTTATTTCACACTTTTTAAATTTCAAGTGTCGTTCTGTTGCAATACTGCAAGGGGAATCTGTTACGGCCACAGAGTACACAGAATAATGACTTCTTTAAGGTAACAACTCGAATGTAGAATTCGCGATAAATTGTTTGGCAGTAAAGTGAAAACGACTTTATTAAACCAACTAACAAATTCATTGGACCTGCACTAGATGCATACATACGGGCTCTAAATTATATTTTGAAAGATTTATGACTTTGAAAACAACCCATTTAAAACCCTTTCAGCTCTTAATTTAAAAAATTGGAGATCTCAATTTTCAATGCGTTTTGAATGTTTGACGGTTTGAATGTTGATTTATTAAATATAAATATTGGCGATGATCTGTTCTATGACGAAATAATAACGATTAATAAACTTCGGCAAAATTTTGAGAATATTAATTCGTATACAATACATACATACATGCGAACTGATATGAGTCAATACTTTCAAATTAACCGACAGTATTACCCCAATTAAAATTATAGTTTCTAAAGTTTTAAGCATCCCTGTCCGCAATGCCTTTGTGGAGCGGGTTTTTTCATTAATGGAATCAACATGGAGGGATGCTAGCAACAAATTGAGAATAGCTGATAAAAGCCGAGTAATGTATTAGGATAAATTTTGACACGAACTGCGAGCAGTTTTTAAATTATTTAAAGGCGGCTGAGCAAAAAAATTTGTTGGAAGCAGCACAAAACCAAAAAAAGTATCATTTTAAAACTTAAAACTTATTAAAATTAAAATTTTAATTTTCTTATCTTAAATTATACATATACCTACATACTATATATCAGAATGAAGTATGTATGAATTTTGTGTAATAATATAAAATACATTTGAATTAAAAAAAAATTAAAATTTTTGGATGTTTAATTTTAATTTCTTTTTTCTGGGGTTTACAAAAAAAATCTACAGGTCTGATCATTTCAAGAGTTGGCAAACCCTGGACTCACTGATAATTCGTATTTCAAATTTTTGAGATTTTTTGTGACCAATATTTTTGAGATTATTTCGAAATTATTGAAAATTATCAAATTATTCACCGAAGTAAAGTCTTAGCAAATAACAAAAAATGTAGTAGTGTGAGTAAAATAAACAGTATGCATTTAGGCGATTTTTGAATAGTCGAACTAACGATGGAAGTGATTAAATTTTTTTAACAAAAATTAAAAGTCCCAAAGTCAAATGATTTTTCTCGAATGCCCGTAGTATGCACTTGATGAAAAAATTATGAAATAACCGGACCCTGGGGTCGGCCATATAAATAACAAGCAATTTTTGCATCAAATGTTGTACGATTTTCCGCCGACGAAATTTCTTCAACAAAAATCAAAAGTCCCAAAGTCAAATGATTTTTCTCGAATGTCCATACTATGTACTTGATGAAAAAATTATGAAATGGCCGGACCCTGGGGTCGGCCATATAAATAACAAGCAATTTTTGCATCAAATGTTTCAAACAGTTTTGTAGTTTTGAGTAATTTCAATTTAACTATTTTTGTTTGCCATGTCTTAATAAAAAACTAACCCCAGGCCAAATCAACCTTAATTTAAGTTATCAAAAACTAGACCGGTTTTTTTGACTGCAGTGAAAAATCACCTCAGTGTGGCCGCTATATACGCTGCAGCATTTGGTATGGTTTTCTTTATCCACATTTAGGCGTATAATTTATATTACCACTACATATAAATACGTATACGTATACGATAAATTTGTTATTTTTTTAATTATTCCCAGTTTTTGATATTGGTCTGCGGCGTAAAAATTGTTTTTTCTCGATTCAGGAAAAAACAATTACATATTTGTACCGGTATTTTACAATTTCTATATTTGTTAATTTTCTAAATTTCCAAAATCTTAAATTTATGTATTGTTTTAGTACAAATTCTAAATTTCAAAAATGTTGTAAAAACTCTCTAAATATTAGGATTATTAAATTTTACGAATTTCTAAGTTTATACTAACTTTAAAGATTTAGGATCTTTAAACTCCCATTTTCCATTTTTACCTTCTCAAATTCGTAATAATTTTATTAATTCTAATGTCCCCACAATACAAAACTAATACAAAACTAATATGGGGATATTAGTCCCCACAATACAAAGTAAATTTTCCTAAATTTCCTAATTTCTTTTCTTTCCAAACTTCGTTACAAAATTCGTTAATTTCTAAAATCAATAATTCCAATTTCCAACGAATTTTTAACGATTTTATAAAATTTGTAAAATCCTTAATTAATTTTTTACACTATTAAAATTTCCAAACTCTAGAAATCTTAAATTTGATAAAATTCTCGTTTAAGTTTCTAAGGGGTTTCGCTTTCTAAATTCCTGACACTTAGGGTGAATTTTAGAGTGAATTCCAGTGAATTTTAACGTGATTTCTAGGATAGGTTGAATTAAAGGGTATATTTTAGAGTGAATTTTAAGTAAAATTTTAGAGTTAATTTTGGAGTGAGTTGTAGGTTGAATTTAAGAGTGAATTTTAGAATTAATTCATTTAACGTAATTTTAGGAAGAATTTTAAAGTAAATTTGGGGTAAATTTATGTTGAATTTTATGAAGAATTTGGATTGATTTTAGGGGAAATTTTAGGATGAACTTTAAGGCTCGAATGTACGGTGAACTTTAAGGTGCGTTTTAAGATGAATTTTTAGTTAAGAAAACATTATATGGTAAATTTGGGAATGAATTTTATATTGAATTTAGATCAATTTGGGATGAATTCTACAGTAAGAGGCATAACTTCTTAATTTATTATGTTGCGTTTTAAAAGAGATCACTTTAAAGATTCTATTTTTTATTGAAGTTCAAAGCTGGTCATAAGTAATATTAAGAATATTTGATTTTTAGAAAAATTTTATAAATTCATTAATTTTTTAGTAACTGTTATCAAATTCAAATGAACCTGGAAAAAATAAAACAAAACAATCAATGAACTTTAGGATTATTGGTTGCAATTTTTTGAAAATTCTGATGTATGTTTAGTGCAATAAATGAATCATTCAATTCCTTAGGTTTACCTCTAGAAAAAATTTCAGCTTTCAGCGCGACCAATACAAATTCTAATTTCGGAAAAAAATTTATCTTTATATCAAAACTTGAAATCGCTGAATCCGTTTGTCTTAAAAGCGAATTGTTAAAAGCGTTTTTATAGACACTTTCACACGCACCAAAATCCACTACCGAAGTGGATTTGATAATTCGCTTTCAGATATCTTTTCACACGAATCGAAGATTGCTAATTTGACTTAAGCGCATAACCCAACTAGTTTCAAAAACGTATTTGTAAACAAGATAAAAATTTATTAGGTACATATTTCTAAAATATGAATTTAATTAAACAAAAAATAAATAATTTTCGATAAATTTATCAAATTTAACTAAAAATATCTTAATTAATAAATCAAAAATCAGGATTAATGACACTTGTGAAATTGTCTCCTTTGATTGTGTACGTTATTCCGAAATGGCTAGCAAGCATTTATTTTGGCAGCGAATAAGATATTTTAGATCAAATTAAACTACATATTTACAATAATTTCCTTGGGTTCCAAAATTCTATCTCGAACACATGACAATGATCGCACATTTGGTGTCCATAGAAGAGTATTCCACCGATGATAACAGTACACTCAAAAGAAAGTTTGTTACCTGCGCTGTATTTATTTATAGAGGTCTCAAAGGGCGAAGCGATATAAAAACACATGGCAAATTATCCGGAATTTTTATTTGTATCACAAGGGTGGTTATTATCAATAGTGGGTCGATCGGCCGTCATTTGAAGTTCTTCTGTCGTCAACTCATCGAAATGGTGATCAATCTCAACTTTCTTGTTTACCAAATGGTAGTCTGTAAACATTTTTGATTCGGATGAGCCACGCATAAACGGTGCTAAAAGTTCAGGTCGCACTTCCAATTCATCCCCTTTAACAATAAACGAAGTGATTATAGCAATCCCTATTGTGATTGATGTGCCTAGGAGACAGTAGAACATATATGAAATTCTATGAATCGGTGGTATGATACTAGATGATTCAGCTACGGTTACATTCAGTGAACCGATAGTTGGAAGAACATCAAAATCGTAAGGGCAGTTATTAGCCGAAATTGGTTTTGGTTGGCCTTTATTAAGCCCGGCTACTTGATCCAGTTGCGATTGGATCGCAATCCAGATCATTACGATTAGTGAAAATGCACCGCCGATCATCGCCGATTTTGTATTAATCCGAGGCATAGTTAATCCCATAATGTAAATAGCAAACATTGGCCCACTCGAACAACCCACGAGCATGATCGATAATTGTAAAATATTTCCAAGTTTCTCCACCACAAATACTAATGCGACGCAAATCGATCCACAAAGAATAACAACTCCTCGCATTATAAAATTAGTCAAGCGAATCGATGGCCGTTTGGTCATAATTTGTTTAACAAAATCTTCTAACACTATTGCAGAGAGCCCATTTAACGCAGTCGATAATGAACTCAAAGCCGCACTAAAAACACCCGACACAAACAAACCCGTTAGTCCAGGCATCTTTTGAAATAAATCGGAAACCAGCACGGGTAAAATTTGATCTTTCGACTTCGCCAATTTAGTTGTCATTGGATCACAATCATGATATAAAGCGTACGCTAACAGGCCACAATAGAAACACATACAATATAATAATATAACGGATGCAACAAAAATCCATAGAGCGATTCGAGCCGCCCGTACTGTCGGTAACGAAACATATCGTTGCATAATTAATTGATTGTACGAAATGGTTTGTGCCCAAAAAAATATTCCTCCAATTATCACAGCCACCATGGAATGCCTTACAGTTGGATCGATCGTTAAATCTGGTATTTCGATACGTCCACTTTCCCAGTTACGCTCCCAAATCGCGGTAAATCCTAGCACCGTTGTCCCCTTAATCACAATTAAAACCATTGTGCCAAACATAATAACAGTTTGTATCACATCAGTCCAGACAACCGCCTTAATTCCACCCAAACACGTATAAAAGATACATATAAAGCATGTAATCGGTGTAATAACATGAATATTAATTCCAGTCACTTGATTGAAGGCCAAGGCCGTCATATAAGAAATAATCGGTAGGGAACCCACCTGAAATCATAAACAAACAGAATTTAACATAAATCAAACCAATAAATTATACCTTATCTTACTATGCCGAGTACAAAGATTACCGCTGCCAACATTCGTAATCTCTTATCAAAACGAGCTTCTAAATATTCAAACGATGACGTAACCTTTAAATCATGAAACACTGGTATAAACACATAATGCACAGCTAACGTACCAATGAGAATGGCAATTGTCAAAAATGTGAATTGGGTCCCATAAACATAAATTTCAGATGACATTCCCAAAAGTGAAATACCAGATACGCAAGTTCCTGTTAATGACATGGCAACAGGAAATATTTTTAATTTACGGCCACCAACCAAATAATCCATTTCGATCGAATCACGCCGCCTTGTAGTATTCCGATTTTTTTGCCTATCTTTGAAACCATAATAAATTCCAATTGCAGCCGATAGGACTAACATTAATACAAAAATAATGTAATCGATCGTTTGAAATCCTCGCACCCCAGATATTATATCCGAAACATGAAGACGTGTAATATTTTTGTCCATTTCCATGTTGATGGCTTGGATGGTTATATTCAACTGAATTTCACAAAAAATTGTATTGCCTTAAAGGTACGTACAATTCACGTACAATTAAATTGCTCAACATAATTGTGCAATTTAATTGTACGTGATGTAGATAGCAACGAAAAGTTTTTTTCAACAACAAAGACACCAACTGAAAGGCATTTTCAGTTGTTTTGAATTGCTGTATGAGATAGCTAGATAGCGTGACGATTGATGTGGAAACGAAAATTAAAAATTAAATTTGGATTTATTTATTCATTAACGGAAATATTTTTGTTTCATAAAATATTTCTTTTATGGTTGATGGTAGAGCCGCAGTCTTTGCAACGTTGTTAGACCATTCCACAACTTTCAATGCCGACATCATATTCAAACTGTATCATGTATCTAAATCTTCCATTCGCTCAACAATGTGGGAACGATTGGCTAATCAGAATGCAACAGCTCGATGAACAGTTCTTAAGAATAATCGAACTTTTAAAGTGAGAAACTGAGAACCTGCGACACCTCATAAAAAATAGTAGCATGAGAATTATGAACTACGTAATGGACGTCTGTTACGCTTGGTTAGTGGAAGCAGAAGATAAAATTGTATCTAAACGAATCAGATGGCATATGTGGTATAATCGATGCATAACGATGTTTGCCATGGCGGCGTGACTAGACAAGTACACCAACAATCATCAATTGGCCCGCAAAACCACATTTAGGGAATCCAAAATAAAAAGACAATGCGTACAAATCACGTCCCATGTATCAGACACATCACCCAAGACAAATAAAAATACTGATAGTAGAAAGGCGAGAAATCGTAGGCATCCCCACACCCATGAGAAGGTCTCTACTAGCCAGGCATAAAACTGCCAGGCAGGATTTAAACTCGTACCATTAGAAACAAAAATTGTAAACACCCACTAATTACTACTACCTGATTGCGCAAATTCCCTGTGCCACATGGTGTAAATCATTTATTTTATATCCTTAGCGTGATACATCCCAAGGAATTTGCCATTCTCGTCTTTAATCTCATACACTACTGTACCGTGTCATCTGGAAATCACGGCTTTGATGAATTTTGAGGCAAGTTTTCCACTAAAGTCCAGTCCTTTTTAGCATTGCTTTGGGCAAAGTTGCGTACATATCCAATATTGCCTAGTTTAGTTCGTGTTCTACTCCGCACATTGCATAGTTTGTAGCTTTACGTTCATAGGCTTCTTTTAATTTCCGCAGAACGATATCCTGAGCTATATACTCAAACGATCAGCTGGTGATGAAATTTCTACATTCCTATCTTCGAATGAATTTAGTTTCTGAAGTAAATCGTACATTGACCCATGTGAAAGCTTGTATTGTCCAAATACCAGGTAATGCGGTGAGAAACCTGTAGAGGTGTGCACGACAGTACTTAATACACCGGCAATCTCATCCAAATGACAATCCCAACTTCTATGGTTATCTTTCAGCTGCCAGAATCGATCGAATTACTCGCTCTGCTGCCATATTTTTGTAGCAGGTTGGCTAATATTACAGATTTATACAACGGACCATTATCTGAAAATAATATTTCAGGCACACCAAACAACTGAAAAATGTTGCCTTCCAAATACTAGCACACTTTTGCAACCGAGGCAGAACGTAAAGGCTCAAGTATTGGAAAACGTGTCAATAGATCCAAGATACGTGGGTAGGGTCCACGGAAATCGATAAATAATCTTTGAAACGGTCTAACTGATTCGATATATTTTCCCATTTTCGAACGCATTGAAAAGTTAACTAATTTGCACGTTTTACATACTTCACACTTCTGAACAAAATCGTTAATCTGGTTAGCCATGGAAGTCCAATAAAATTGCCGTTTTAAAATCTCGAGGGTTTTCGCAACTCCCTATGTGCCGAAGATGGTGGATTATGCGCTCGTCGAATAAGTGTGTCGATCAGCCCTGCTGGTATCACCAGCTTCCACAATGATACATCCGTTCCTTCGTGAGCATTATCGTATTTGTTTTGAGGAATTTCTGTATTTGTTTAGTTATGTGTGGTGTTGGGTATTCGGAGAGTAGATTACTTCAGAGAGTAAAATAATATAGAGTAATAATATATGATCCTCGAATGTCGCCGAAACGACCAGAAGGTCATCAAGGTAGACACATACCCGATCATGCAACTGGTGAGGAATAACCTTATGCATAAGTCGGCACATTGTTTGGGCTGCATTACACACCCCAAACGGCATGACGACAAACTGGTAGAGTGGACGTCCAGGGACGATGAAAGCTGTCTTATCGTTCGACTCTGGATCTAGGGGTATTTGCCAGAAGGCGTCTTTTAAGTCAACTGAATGAACTAATGAACCGGGTTTAATCTAGTCAGCTTAATAGCCCGTCGATCTGAGGCAAAGGATAAGCATCAGTCACCGTCACCGCGTTTACTTTTCGTGCGTCCAGGCAGAGCCGAACCTTTCCATTGGATTAATTAACAACTTTAAAAAATTTTAAAGATCGTCCAAGGCGCGACAATTGATTTATTGGTGCTTGCGCGGTCTGACCAAACATTTGAACTATTGGTTGGTGGTTTCTGAATTTCTCTTTAGAATTGTGTTGTACAATTCCGGGTCGGTATTCGATTCCGCTTCTTCGTATATTGTTCTGGGTTGTAAGTTTGTGGGTCTTCGGGAGATCCGATTCCCAGACTTCCTGACATCCCTCATTGCGTTTCCCTTTTGGAGATTTTTACAGTAGTTATACTGTGACTTTAACATTTGTTGAGCTCCACAACCCAAGCAAAACCGGTGGTTGATAGGTATTGTGCATTCTTTGAAGTAGTGACTAATTCAAAAACAATTCCAGCATGCATTAGGTGAAAATATCTTCAGAAAGTTAGATTTGCTTTGCCGGTTATGGTAGGTAGCATTCATGGCATTAGAAACTTCACACACAGAATCGACATGTCTAGGTTGCTCAATATAGGCAAAGGCAACATCAGCCTCATTATCACTGACCACTTCCAACTCGATGACTTGTCGCGGTCTAGCTTGATAATATAATTCCGGGTTCCATCCTAATCGGTTCCAAGTGTCCTCTACACTCACACATTTGTTGATCATTTCACCTATTCCCACAAATTGATGTCCAGCAAATTTTGCTTGCAATCCTCCACGCATGTTTCGGCATAATAGCTTTATAAGCTCACCGTGTGACATGAGTGTTAATAAGGAAATAGATTGACTTCTTAGGCTGTGATAAAAATCGAGCAATGGTTCCTTAAATCTTTGCTTCCTTCGTTCCATTGATTGCCTGATATCATGATCTGTTCTCCTTATATTGAATCGTTCGACCATCGCCGCACTCAATGTTTTCCAATTCTGCAACCCGCAAGTCTCTTGGTACTCCCAATACCAGTTGAGTGTTCTGTCCCTCAATAACACACTGAAGCTAGCCACTAATCGGTCTTTGACTATTCCATCTGCTGTTGCCATACATTGAACTCGGTAAAGGATCCGTTCTATTGGGAGTTCATTGTTTTCGTCACGATGGTAGGTTAACTTCCAGTTGTATATACTGTTTAGCCATCTTCACATTGGGGTTTGGCTATAAAGAGTTTACGTTTTGATGTTCTGGAACTGTTCTATAGCGCGGTGGAGGTAAATTTGGGCTGAAATTAATTGGTAGTTGGACATTCTGATTAATCGTGGCCTGAGTATTTTGCTCAGCATGAGCTCGGAAAGCAGCGTGATTAAAAAAAAATTTAAAAAATGTGTGTATTAAGTGTGTTTCGCCAAGTGCACATGGCAGATAGTGTAAAAAGTATATAGTCAAAACTTCTAAGTAGAGTGAATACACTGCGAGTATACAAAACATGTATGCATGTAACAAGATTCAATTAATCGGGACTACTTACAATAATACCATACCTCCGTATAATGGCTATTATTCTCAGTTAACAATATTAAGATTGAAATAAATGTACTGGTTTTATCGTAATAACAGCCAGTTTGGTTGGTTTCATCAATTGGTTCTACCAGTTTGAGCGCCACTGTAACGAAGCGACTTAGTTACAACTAATGTGCGATCAATATGCAACAACTCAGATAGCTGATTTTCGCCCCATTAACAGAATTTCCCTATGTAACTCTCACATTGGTGACTGTAGCACGTTTGCTGGCTAGGTGAAGAAGGTGGGCATAGTTCTAGTCACCAGTTATAAGGTCACCAGTTTGCCAAACATACATTTAATGCGATCTCGACACCTATAGCTAACGGCCAATGCGAATGGTACAATAGGAAAGTGTTAGCAATGCGAAGGGCAAAGGCAATAAACGTTAGAAGTACATTGAAAGTTGTTAACTGGGTGTTACACGATTCTTAATCCAGAGGAATTTGCCTAAAGATATACCTTTAAGATTTAAAGTTTTTCACTTTCCTACATTGTCCATACTGAGATACTTTCTTGTTAAACATCTGCACGTGGGACCTCAAGGAGTCGTAAACGGGAAACAGTTAGCAAAACGAGTATGCAGAGAATGTGTTTTGTGCACGCGCGACATCTATGCATATGCAGGCCAAGAGTATTGCAACAAAAAGTGGCTGATTTAACCTGTAGGCTTTGACTTTTGAATCAGACAGAAGTCCTTTTTATGCAATATTTTTCTTCAAAATTAATTAATTATTTTTTGTTCCTGATATCTATCGAGTTTATATTGCGGTGATAATTATGTAGATTAGTTACCAGTGATGCGGATGCTGATGATGCCATATCAGAACGACCAGATGGAAATTTGGAAATTGGTTTAGTTGGAACGAAACGAACAAAACAGTACCACTGGAAGAATTGTGCCGCTAAGATGTGATATTGCCTTATTTGCAGGAAATTTATTGTTTTGTCACTTGAACATCGACACTTTATTGTGAATGAGCTAACTGCTCAAAATAAAATGTCCCAAAATTTATAATAAATAAAAATAAATAAATAAATAAATTTCCATATCACATACGCTACAACACTGCAGAACGAGGCAATATATCTCCACCAATTGACAACGTATTAATTTCACACAATGACACATTTATAAAATCGTCGAAAACTGAAGATTGTGGTAAGTTTTCAGCCGTTTCATTATTTTCTTCTAATTCGCTGATACGAGTACATATATTAATTCTTCTCTCTCGGTTTGATTTAATAATTTTATATGCTTGCAGATAGGATATGTAGCTGATCATGTTAGGTAAAACTATTTGGTCTAAACGTTCAGCCATTTTTAATTTAAAATTAAGTATTGTATTACTTTCTGAATTATGTACGTCTTTTTTAAACTAAAACGATATCATTACTAAATATAATGTTGGTTTCTTCCGTGAAGCTTGCAAATTTACGGAAAACGATTTTAAAAATGTAAACATTCCATTTAATAGGTGAGTGAGCAATAACTTCATAAATCAATTTAGTTTTATATTTTTCCTAAAGAATTGCAGTTATTTCATTAACGTTTTGTTTTAAAAAATCTCACGTTTCGTATTTAGTATTCCACCTTGTGTCAATAAAAATTGTTTATGTTTGCTTTCAGATTTTAAAGTGGTATTTAATTTTGATAACAAATTACTTGATTTTTTTGAAAAATTCACCAGTTTTTTACATGCGATAAAAAATGATACAACATCTGAAATTTCAGCACTGGCCTTCTCAATAATGTTGTTGTATAGGTGGTTCATTCAATTATACCTTTCTTAACTTTCCAATGATTGAATAACATTAGAACCTCTGTAAGTTGTAAAGGTTATTTTATGAAAATCTGTTATTTGGTATTCTTCCAAAATTATAGTTAAAAGATCGAACAAATTGTGTGCCGTTGGCCGATCGCTCAACTCCCGATTTGCTAGCACTATTTCGCGCAATTTATCATTTTTATAAAATGAGCTGTTACACTTTCATACGATTTTCTTCTGTAGTTGTCGCTCCATAGATCCGTCGTTTCAGCTAATTTTGATATATCAGCCAAATCAGCAATAATAAATAATTTAGCAGTTATTTTATTAGAAATAGGTGAAGGATCGGGCAAAATTTTCGTAATATATATGTAGGATCGAGCACCGTCCACAGCGCAACGCATCTCATCGCAGCATCATATATAGCAATATCACCCTGTACTACACGATATTATAAATAACAACGGTTACAATTACTGTCATATATGTATATCATATGGATACCAAATATAGGTATCGAGGAAAATTCAGAGCATAAATAAACATGTATTTTTTAAAACAACGCAGCATGAAGGTGAATGCATGGATAAATATATATAACCGTATTGAAAAAATTAAGTTTGGCGTGTGAATTTGGAGAAATCAAAGTCAGTTTAATAAAAGATAAAATAATAATTGGAATACAAAAATATAAAGGGCTGAAACCTCACTAGATGATCAGAACTTCGGTCTTTGGTGTTTTAAATGGGAATAGCATTCACCTGTCACCTGTGTCATAAAGTTGGTATGACAGTTTTGACAGTACTGATTTCTATTTTAACCAACATATATTTACTTATACAACAACAGCCAAACAGGTCAAAAGCTTCAGAAACAGGGGTACAGGCATCCAATATAACACGAAAAATCGTATTCTAGAACTTTATACCCACAGTAGTATACAAAATTTACTGATATTTCTAACCGTGTAACTGACCATATTCCAGAACTTTAACCAAAATTCATGTTAGAATCCCATTTACATCGCACATGTCAAATTTCATAATAATCGGGTAAGGAATAACCAAGTTCCATCCTACTTGGCCATATTTCAGAGCTTTATCCAAAACTCATTTTAGAATCCCATTTCCAATACATATATATAATTTCATCATAATCGGTTGAGAAATGGGCTAGTTCCATCATACTTGACCATATTCCAGAATTTCATCCAAACAACATTTTAGAATCTCATATCCAATACACATGTCGAATTTCATCATAATCGGTTGCGAAATGGGCAAGTTCCATCATACTTGGCCATATTGCAGAACTTCATCCAAAACAATTTTAGAATCCCATTTTCAACGCACATGTGATGAGAAATAATCATGTTTCATCATACTTGGCCAAATTCCAGAACTTCATCCAAAAATTATTTTAGAATCCCACTTCCAACGTACATATCGAATTTCATCATAATCGGTTGATAAATAGGCAAGTTCCATCATATAAATAATTTGTTATCTACTCACTACATCCTAATGCAACCCAACTCAACTCCAACTCAACTTCAACTCAACGCGCAAATTGACCCCTAACTTAACCTTCAAATCAATTCCAAATTCAATGCTCAATTCAATAATCAAACCAACATATATAAAAAAATCGTAAATATGTATTTATAAAAACAGGTATTTTGGGTCAATTCGTATGGCAGGTTTTCCACCCCCTTAACGTACAGTCTCCGAAAGCTTTTCAAATCTCCGCCTTGACCATAGAAACGATTCGCGAAACAAAAAATCCAATTCGGACAAGCCGTTCTCGAGATACCATGGGTCCAGACATCCAGACATCCAGACAGACGGACGGACATTTTTTTTGTTTGCATTTTCAGACTCAGGGACTTTTAAAACGTCGAGAAAAGTGAACCAAATTTTTCGTCATTTTTGACAGGATTTCAATACTTTGGTCTTTTTAGACCAAAGTAATAATAACCTAAAAGATAGATTACTATACGAGAAGAGGAGATGGATCTGGCTGGATAAGTGCATTAGATTATGTAAAACATTAGAAATTGCGGATCAACAACTAAAAACCTTAAAAGACACGAATACAGCGGACGAAATAAAAAGGCCGAATCAACGTTTCCAAGTAAGTGACAGTGCAGGAAATACGATGTGTATGACTAGAACGAGATATCAACATAGACCGCAATATAATCGACAATATCCATACAAAGCGAGTAACTTTAAGGAAACAAATATCAACAAAATCAACATACTAAACCTAAGTGTGGAAAGTGCGGATTTCAATACACAAACGAAAAATGAAAATACAAACGGGATGAAAATACAAACGAGAGTAAAAGAGGATGGTATGTTAAAATTGAATTAGTTGATTTAAATTTAAAAATAAATTTTAAAATCGATACAGGGGCTGACTGTAATGTTATCTAGACTATAACTCAATTAAAAATTTTAATTTAAAACTAATTGATAGTGATTCAAATTTAATAATATACAACCAAAGATCATAGTATATTAGAGATGAGTCATTCAGTACACAAAAAAAAAAAGGCTAGAACCCCCCCCCCCCCCCCCCCCATTTCTTATTTCATTATATGGGGTCCCTTTGCATATCATGTAGTAGATTATAAACTGGTACATTACAGGTTAAATATTTACAAGTAATTTGTATGCAAAATATTTACGTATATATCAAAGGAACCCTAATATATTGCATCGGGGGGACCCTATTTTTGCCTCGTATTTTAGTACCGAATGAATTATCTTTAATATGTGATTATCTTTGATACAACGTAGAGAAGATTAACATTATAGGAATTAGCTATTTAAGATCAAGAATAAAAGATAAAATTTACAATATTAAGTATCATATAGTAGAAGATAAGCATGTACCAATCTTAGGTCTTCCAATAATAGAAAAGGCAAGGTTGGTTAAACGAATTAATTTAACTACTGGTAATATTTTTGAAGGGATAGGTGAAATTCCAAATTTTGAATATGAATTTGCTTTAAAAAAAAATTATGAACCGAAAGTAGAACAAAGATGTAGGGGAATTCCGTTTAAAATACGAGAAAAGTTTAAAGAAGAATTAGATAATATGGAAAGGCAATTTATTATTAGGAAAGTTGAGGAACCAACTGAATTCGTTAGTCAGATCATTATTATAAATAAAAAAGATGGATCGTTAAGAACATGCTTAGATCCTCAAAATTTAAATGCTAATTTACTACGTTAAATTTACCAAATGGCGACATTTGAAGAAATTGCTAGTAATATGAAAGATGCAAAAATTGTTATTACATTAGATTGTAGTAAAGCTTTTTATCAAATCAAATTGTCGCATGATAGTTCTCTATGTACTACCTATTTACCATAAAATATTTAAAGAAATGCAAACATAAAAAACATTGAGATATGTAGATGAGATCATTATATGATACAACAGTGTTGAAGAACATGACCAAATATTACTAAAAGTTTTAAATTTAGCGAAACAGAACAATATTAAATTTAATAAAGAAAACTGAAAAATAAGACAGAAATCTCTAAAATTTTTAGGTATTATTTTTGATGAATTGATAATGATAAAATCAAAGTAATTACAAGTATGAAAATTCCGATAGATAAAAAAGGAGTAGAAAGGTTTTTGGGAATGATTACTTATGTTTCGAAATTTATAACAAATCTATATAATCTTACAGAATCATTAAGAAAATTAATAAAAAAAAATGAGATATTCACATGGGGTAAAGAACAAAACGAAGACTTCAGGAAATTAATTGATATAATAACAAAAAAGAACCCCAGTTTTAGCTTACTATGATAGTAATAAAGATAGCAGACTAAGTGTAGATGCAAGTAGTACAGGGTTAGGAGCAGTGTTAATGCAAGATAGTAAACCGGTGGCATATAGCTCAAAAGCATTCAGAAAGCCAAAGGAATTGAGCACAAATAAAAAAAAATTAAATGCGATAGTATTTGGATGTGTAAGAAACCACCAGTTAATTGCAGGGAAAAACATAATAGTAGAAACGGACCACAAACCGTTGATACCAATTTTAAGAAACCGTTAAACGAAATTCTGACAAGATTACAAAAAAAGAGAATGATACTTCAACCGTACGATATTGAATTAGTATTTAGACCAGGTAAAGAATTAGTAGTCGCTGAAATGCTATCAAGAGCTCATACAGATGATACAGAAGATGACAAAGAAATCTCAATGTCAATTTTAGTTTTTAATTTAAAAGAAAATATGTCGAACAAGCGCATACATGAATTAACTGTTGAATCGGGTAAAGATGAGGGAATAATAGCGTTAAAAAAATACATTAGAATAGGATGGCCAAATCAAAAAAAAGCAATTCCAGATATTATTAAACAATACTATACATATATGTATATATATAAGGAAAATCTTTTTGAACATGATAATTTAGTATGGAAAAACAACTGCATTGTGATTCCAAAAAAATACAGAAATGAAATGTTAAAAATGTTGCATTATAATCACATGGCCATAGACAAAAACGAAACTTAGAGCTCGTGAAATTATATTTTGGCCCAATATGAGTGCACAAATAGAGAACATGATTTCAAATTGTGAATTATGCTTGAGATATCAGAAATCAAACCAAAAAGAAGAATTAATAAATTCTGAAATTCCAAATGGTAGGAACTGACATTTTTCATTTCAATAACAATAATTATTTAATGGTCGTAGATTATTTTTCGAAATTGTATACAGAAATGGCTATAGCATATGTATAGCTCCACAACAACTAACATTTTAAAGTCTATTTCTGCAAGACATGACATACCATTAGTTGTAAGAAGTGACGAAGGACCTCAATATAACTGCAAATCTTTTAAAGAATTTTCAAAAAAATACGATTTTGATCATATAATGTCTACAGTCTTCCCTCGAATAAAAGGACCTTCAAATAGAAGGACCAGTCCTTTTGTTCGAATAAAAAGAACCCTGATTTATTAAAACGAATAAAGATGAAATTTTTAATACTGACTAATAAAATAAAATGAGTAAGGTTTAGCCAGCGATATAAATACATGGATAGGGGATTGATCAAAAATCACATTGATTTACGTCACAAAAAATGGAGCAAATTTTATTGTATAGTCTTACTACTCTTTTATATACTCCTCTTTATCAAAAAAAGTATTTCCGAATAAGTGCCGTACTTGAATAAATTTCATTTCGAAATTTTTCGAAACAAATTTTTTTTTTAAGTTGAATGGAATAAATATTGGATAATGTTTAATTATATTAAAAATAATTAATTAATTATATCAAGTTTGAATAGTTAAACATTACGCTACCAGATTTCGTACACTAATTTAAAAATTAATAACCTTTTTTTCCTTTAAATTTCAAATACATCCCTGAAAAATAAACAACAACAAAAAAAAATCGAATAAAACGTCAAAAATCTAGCATAAACAAACATTCAAGTGAATTTTCATTTTTTATTTTTAAGATGATTTTTAAATATGTTACCATGGTTACTACTACTTTTATATTATTGTATCTGGTATGCTTTTAATTTGCAACGTTTATTTATTCCGTCTCTAGGTTACAGTTACTTTGCTTTACCGCCTCCTACACATAAATTTGAATTTGGTATTCGAAAATTCGGATTTAAAGACAAGGACGAAGGTTTTTTCTTTCTCTGTCACACACTAAATACTTTTTCGGTTTCTCCATAAATTTTGTTCTGTCCCCTATCCATGTATATATATCGCTGCGTATTTCTTTGACCTAAATTACGAAATCTACAAATAATTTTCCAATGACTATACTTAATGTTTTATTATACAAAAAATAACTCACGTTGCCCCTAGCAACGTGGATTATACAATAACAATGGGTTATTTTACATTTTCTCTATTTGAATTCAGTCTAGTTATCGGGCTATTATACATCAAAATTGGATAGAATATATAATTGTAACTGCACAGGTAATTGGGAGACAACAAATACAGTTTATATTAAACCAAGTTTAACGAACGAATAATTATTTATAAAATGGGTCATTCGGCAATCCGCCAAAGTAACCCCACAAGGTATAAAATTCTCCACCGTTTTTTAACCCCGATACATTTAAAAGTAATATTTATTATTATGTTTAAAATATATAATACTCACTTGAGTCAATGCGGGTTGAACAAAGGTAACACCAGCACTGTACCAACGTCCAACACTATGTTAGTCGGTAGACAAGATCATCCTGCAAAGAGAAAGGTTCAGATTGAGACGGTGTATTGATTTATAATGATTAATTACGTGGCTCTGTTACTGTTACTTCACGTCGAATATGAATTGTTAGTCTTTCAAGTCGATCCTAGTAACTCGATTGCAACTAAACAGGCTTCCTAAGCGTATTCGATTGGACAGAAGAGTACAACTCTTCACTTCAGTTAATTGAGTTAGGGCATTGCCCCATAAAAATCTGAAAACCGGCATTTAAAACCGTCAAACCCAATTGTTGGCTAAGTTGCTTCACTTTGCAATATGAAAATTATTAGAAAATATGTAGTTCTAATCTATAAGTGGCCGTCAAGCAAAATCCGTCCGTCATTAATATCGCGCCTAACCGGAAAACGATGTTTATTTGTAATAAGGATTAATAGGGAAGCTAGTAGAAAAATGAGCAATCCTTACAATCAGAAAACAAATATTTTTCTGACTGTAAAAGTATTAATTTTTCGGCTGATTTTCAAATTAATTCCACAAATAAATATTATTCTCCGAAAGACACAACTATTTGGAAGAAACATATGGCTTGTTTGTAAATAACACATCAGTTATTTGTAGTAAACAATTGAAAAATTTGAATTAAACTTTCCTTGTTTGGTTATATCATTATTATTATTTGGTTTAAATATAAAGTGTTTGTTGCAAATAGTTTTCGTGATTCGATCAAATAATTTCTTGTTTGTCAGAAACCCATGCAATTTGGTGCAAACATAAATATTTGTTGTCCCAGTAAATAAATTGATTTTCCCAAATATATTTTAGAGTTTCTCCCAAACCCGGTGTGGAAGATTTAAGTATTAGCTGTAAAAATTGTTTGAGGTAACCAATATATTTTTTTGAGTGACGTTCGAGAACGGAATTGAAAATTAACTAGTAGATTTTTTTGAAAACACTGATAAAACCGCAGGTGGTATGTTTATTACAATAAATGAATCGTTCCTTAGGTTTCCCTCTAGAAAAAATTTCAGTTTTCAGCGCGACCAATACAAATTTTAATTTCGGAAAAAAATTTATCTGTCTATCAAAACTTGAAATCGTTGAATCCGTTTGTCTTAAAAGAGGATTGTTAAAAGCGTTTTTATAGACACTTTCATACGCACCATAATCCACTACCGAAGTGGATTTGATAATTCGCTTTCATATATCTTTTCACACGAATCGAAGATTGCTAATTTGACTTAAGCGCAACTAGTTTCAAAAACGTATTTGTAAACAAGATAAAAATTAATTAGGTACACAAATATTTCTAAAATATGAATTTAATTAATCAAAAAATAAATATTTTATCAAATTCAACTAAAAAAATATTAATTAATTAATCAAAAATCAGATTTCCTTGGGTTCCAAAATTGTATCTCGATCTTTAATTCATCAACTTTCCCAACAAATAACAATGATCACACATTTGGTTTGCATACATAGAAAAGTATTCCACCGATAATCACAGTATACTCAAAAGAAAATTTGTTATCTGCGCAGCTGCGCTGTATTTATTTATAGAGGTCTCAAAGGGCGAAGCGATATAAAAACACATGCGAAATTTTATCCGAAATTTTTATTTGCACCACAAGGGTGGCTATTATCAATAGTGGGTCGATCGGCCGTCTTTCGAAGTTCTTCTGTCGTCAACTCATCGAAATGGTGATCAATCTCGACTTTTTTGTTTACCAAATGGTAGTCTGTAAACTTATTGGATTCGGACGAGCCACGCATAAAAGGTGCTAAAAGTTCAGGTCGCACTACCAATTCATCCTCTTTAACAATAAACGAAGTGATTATAGCAATCGCTATTGTGATTGATGTGCCTAGGAGACAGTAGAACATATATGAAATTCTATGAATCGGTGGTATGATACTAGATGATTCAGCTACGGTTACATTCAGTGAACCGATAGTTGGAAGAACATCAAAATCGTAAGGGCAGTTATTAGCCGAAATTGGTTTTGGTTGGCCTCTATTAAGCCCGGCTACTTGATCCAGTTGCGATTGGATCGCAATCCAGATCATTACGATTAGTGAAAATGCACCGCCGACCATCGCCGATTTCGTATTAATCCGAGGCATAGTTAATCCCATAATGTAAACAGCAAACATTGGCCCACTCGCACAACCCACGAGCGTGATTGTTAATTGTAAAATATTTCCAAGTTTCTCCACCACAAATACTAATGCGACACAAATCGATCCACAAAGAATAACAACTCCTCGCATAATAAAATTAGTCAAGCGAATTGACGGCCGTTTGGTCTTAATTTGTTTAACAAAATCTTCTAACACAATTGCAGAGAATCCATTTAACGCAGTCGATAATGTACTCAAAGCCGCACTAAACACACCCGACACAAACAAACCCGTTAGTCCAGGTGTCTTTCGAAATAATTCGGAGACAAGCACGGGTAAAATTTGATCTTTCGACTTCGCCAATTTAGTGGTCATTGGATCACAATCATGATATAAAGCGTACGCTAATAGACCACAATAGAAACACATGCCAAGCAATAATATAACGGATACAACAAAAATCCATAGAGCGATTCGAGCTGCCCGTACTGTCGGTAACGAAACATATCGTTGCATAATTAATTGATGGTACGAAATGGTTTGTGTCCAATAAAATATTCCCCCAATTATTACAGCCACCATGGAATGCCTTACAGTAGGATCGATCGTTAAATCAGGAATTTCGATACGTCCACTTTCCCAGTTACGCTCCCAAACCGCGCTAAATCCTAGCACAATAGTCCCCTTAATCACGATAAAAATCATTGTGACAAACATAATAACCGTTTGTATCACATCCGTCCAGACAACTGCCTTAATTCCACCCAAACACGTATAGAAGATACATATAAAGCATGTAATTGGTGTAATAACATGAATATTAATTCCAGTCACTTGATTGAAGGCCAATGCCGTCACATAGAAAATAATCGGTAGCCAAGCCATCTGAAATCATAAACAAACAGTTATTAACATAAATCAAACAAATAAATTATACCTTATCTTACTATGCCAAGTACAAAGATTACCGCTGCCAACATTCGTAATCTCTTATCAAAACGAGCTTCTAAATACTCAAACGATGACGTAACCTTTAAATCATGAAACACTGGTATAAACACATAATGCACAGCTAACGTACCAATGAGAATAGCAATTATAAAAAACGTGAATTGGGTCCCATAAACATAAACTTCAGATGACATTCCCAGTAGTGCAATACCAGATGCCCAACTTCCTGTTAGTGACATGGCAACAGGAAATATTTTTAATTTACGTCCGCCAACCAAATAATCCATTTCGGCCGAATCACGCCGCCTTGTAGTATTCCGATTTTTTTGCCTATCTTTGAAGCCATAATAAATTCCAATTGCAGCCGATAGGACTAACATTAATATAAAAATAATGTAATCGATCGTTTGAAATCCTCGCATCGCAGATATTATATCCGAAACATGAAGACGTGTAATATTTTTATCCGTTTCCATATTGATAGCTTGGATGGTTATATTCAACTGAATTTTACATAAAAAAACAGAATTGTATTGCCTTAAAGGCACGTACAATTCATGTACAATTAAATTGCGCAATATAATTGTTCACAATATATTCAAGAATTTTGTATTTTATTGTGCAATATTGATGTCACACAATTATATTGAACAAATTAATTTTATGTGAATACCGGCCTTTAGAGTCAGGTAAGAAATGGTGATTATTTGTAACAGGGAAATAAAGAGATAAGAAAATACCTTGAGAATGTCAATAATTTTTGCGGTGTCTAAAGTAATTGGTGGTAAATTAGATAAACACGTAGTGTACTCGTATACCAATGATTTGTTTGTTTGTAATTGATAATAATAATTGGGCCAATATATTTACGATCGACAATAAGCATTCAGTGTATCACTAGGTCAAGTTTATTTGTGAGGAGCTAACTTTAACAAAAGAAAAGATTAATTTTGTGATCTTCTGGTATATGCATAATTCCAAATTGGTCGAAATAATAAAGAAAAGCCAACAGTTATATTTTCAAAAATTACTGCTACAGTCGTGAAACCTTTATGAGATTTCCAACGACGACCTGTTTCATGCGAGATATCGCAGAGAGTGTTCTAAGCTCCAACAAAAGTTTAAATTGTCTGCAGAAACCGCAATCAAGGAACCGGAGCATAGTTTTGGGCACAGAATGAGTTACGATTCACGCTTCGCAATAAGGTCTTCAAAATAAGGAAAGAACACGGTGAAGATGACAGAAGATTTATGCAGCCTGAATAACACTTCATTGAGTTCAAGTCACAAATGTATCGACTACCCGTTCAACCGCAAGACGACAAAATGTGCATTCTGTAAAATAACATCGGTCATGAAATCGTTGCAGACTTCTTCAACTGTGTACGCAGCGAAACCAGTACCACCAAACAGAAGTCACCTAAAATGTCGATAATAATGGTTAAGGTATCACTATCATCTCTCAGGCGAATGGTTGAAGAGAACTGCCTTACACCAATCCTAGCCAAATCCTAGTAGCTTTTGACTCAACTGTGAAGACTGGACACTCAGATATACTAGAACCACAGTTAACAGATCGGAGTGAAGTTTTACTAATGGAATAGAAAATGAAAACTTTTCAATCTCGACTCAAAGAAAAGGCTTCAAAAAAATAAAAAATAATAATTTAAAATTATTTGAAAAAATTTTGAGTGGAATTTAATATTAAATGTTCTATTTTATTTGTGTAAGACAATCGTGTCGTTAGCATCAACTTTCTCATTTTGCCTTTTTCATTTTGGCCCAATATTATGGCGAAGAGTTCAAAAAGAAGGGTTAGTTCATAAGTATTCGAGGTCGGACGATTTCTTGATACAAATACGATTGATAAAAAGATTGTCTTTCGTATCAGCAAATGAAATACCTGCTTATTGCCAGTGTCTAGATGCGAAATTGCTGATATTGGAGCCAGGACATTAGGACGTTGGTTTCAAAAAAACTACATTGGGCAAAACAGTCGGAAGCCTAGATGTAGTTCTCAATTTTGGTCGAAACAGACGCAGACCTAGCTCCAGAAAACTTTCCACGAACGCAAAACAGTGTGGAAGCGTGGCACCGGTACCCTAAAATTGTCGTTGGCCGACGGAATGCTATAGTGTACACAATAATCGAAAATATGGCGAAGGAGTTAATCTATAGGTTATACGGGTCGGCGTCATACCCAAAAACCTATCTGTTATGCTTATCAGCTTCAGCTCCGATTTTATTTATACACAAAACAATATGCCAATTTTATTTACTTTATAATTCAATTTATTTTGTAATTGTATTTACAGTTTTATATTTTAAATTTAAGTTTCATTATAAAAATTCGACATAAAAAAGAACGTGTCTGTTCACTCAGACTATTGACGTTAAGCTATTAATTTTTTATCATTTCTTTTTTAACCCAACAAACATGTACACTCTATCAATTTGTACGAAATGTATTTATTCTCTGATCAATGCCATCTATCACCGACCACTTCAATCACTCACCTCGCACTCACCACACACTCCCCCTCCAGCGAAATTCTAACGGAATTGAACGAAACTCAATCCTGCAATCGTTGCGGCAGCCTGGTGGCGCGCCCTGCTCTCGTCATTACCAGACGAGGTTCCACTTGTGATTTCTCGAAGGAAAAAGTTACTCGCTTACTTTGCTTGGGCTTGACGGTAGAGACGTCGCAATACAACTTTGTGTTTGAATTAAATGACACGGGAATTTCTTTGAATTCTAGCGTAGTATTTTGATCTTGCAACAACGCGTTTAGTTCCGTGTCGCCAACTTGCAACTCAGCAATTTTTGAATAATCGACAGACTCTGGAATATCTATTTGATCTAGCCGGGAAAGCGCATCTGCTACCACATTGCCTACACCGGGGACGTGCTGTAAATCCGTAGTAAATTGCCCTATATAGTCCAGCTGACGACGCTGTCTCGGCGATGCTTTATCTGCATTTTGTATGAATGCATATATCAGTGGCCTGTGATCAGTGTATAAGGTAAAGCTACGACCTTCCAACAAATACCGGAAGTGCTTAATCCCCAAATAGGCGGCTAACAGCTCCCGATCATAAGCGCTGTATTTACGCTGGGTTTCAGTTAGTCTCACCGAGTAGAAACCAAGCGGCTGCCATTGGTCTTCTACACACTGCTGAACTACCGCACCCACTGCGGTGTCAGATGCATCAACCATTATAGATAAACGCGCCGATGTCACTGGATGAACCAATACTGCTGCTTCGCACAGCTTTGACTTGCAATCCTCAAAAGCTTTAATGGACTTGTCAGTCCACGCAACAGGGACCTTACTATTTTTGCGATACCCTTTTAAAAAATCATTCAACACAGCTTGGTCTCGTGCTGCACCCGGTACAAAACGACGGTAAAAATTAACCATTCCCAGGAATCTTTTCAGTTGTTGTACCGTAGATGGGCGTTCGAATTCTGCAATAACCTGGACTCTGTTTGATGACGGCAAAATACCACCGGCGCTCACCAAGTGTCCTAAAAAATTTACTTCTGTCTCCGCGAAAACACATTTGCCTACATTAATTATCAGACCATATTCCTGCAACCTTTGAAGTACTATATTAAGATGGCTCATATGCTCTGTCCATGACTTTGATGCAATTAATATGTCATCCAAATAAACAAAGACAAATGGTAGACCAAACATAACTGTATGCATCAATCGCTGAAACGATTGTGCTGCGTTCCGTAAACCGAATGTCATCCTACAAAACTCAAAGAGTCCGAATGGCGTTGTGATGGCTGTCTTTGGTATATCGTCTGGTTCGATGGGTATCTGATGATACGCCCTCACTAAATCTAATGTCGTAAATACTGTGCAATCGGCCAACTGATAAGAAAAGTCCTGAAGATGGGGGACAGGGTATCTATCCGGGACCGTGACATTATTTAATGCTCTATAGTCGCCGCAAGGTCTCCACTCACCGTTCTTTTTCGGCACCAAATGGAGCGGACTAGCCCACGAGCTTTTACTTGGCCTACAAATGCCCTGCGCCATCATATTTTCGAAATGCTTTTTAGCGATGTCCAATTTATCCGGCGCCAATCTACGTGTTCTACATGATATCGGTGGTCCACGGGTCTCAAGACAGTGCGTCACATTATGCTTCACCGCGGATGAATTCAATGATTCATGTGTAACAGATTTAAATTTGGACAACAACTCAATAACCTCCGCGTGAACTACCGTTTTGTCTACAACCGAAAGAGCTGGTATTTGAATCACCGTTATGGAACCAACAGTAAATAAACTTGTTAAAGGATCGATTATTCTACGTCTTTTAATGTCAACTACTAAGCCCGTGCTTTGCAAAAAATCGGCACCAATAATAGGCATAGATACATCTGCCACAATAAAATTCCAATGGAAATTTCTACGCAGACCTATATCGAGCTGAAGAGGCTGTGTTCCAAATGCTTTAATTTGCGTCCCATTGGCCGCATATAAATTAAACTGTGATATTTTGCTTGAGTTTCTAGACAAATTTGGTGGTATAACGGACACATCTGCTCCCGTATCTATTAAAAATTTACGTTTTGTGTTATATTCCTGGATTAATAGGCGACTTGAAACAGCACCATCAAGACACGTCGCCGAATGCTGATGTGCTATTATTTTTTTGCTTTTATCTGGATATCAGAATTAGGCATAAACGTGGCGTTGTGTTTACATCCCGACACGCACTTAAGTGCGCGTTCACCAAATCGGCGATGGTAAAAACACTCATCACTACCACGACTGGTTTCTCGCGATTGGGAACGATTTCGAGGATGATTATTATATGACCTACCGGGACTACGCGACCTACCATTTGCCGCCATTACTGCTGAAACTTCACCCAATACGGTGACAACTTGTGCTAATATTGCGTTTAGACTTGGGGAATTTGACTGATTAGTCTCTGGTGGAATGCTAGTCGGAGAAGCTACTGAATGAATCTGGGCTTGTGACAGGGTTTCGATCAGATTATCTGCTCGTTCAGCCAACACTGACAACGGCAGATCATTCTCAAATGGCGTTAATACTAACTGAATCTGCTGAGGTAATCTTTGCAACCATAACTGGCGTATCGAATCATCACCGAATCTAGTGCCTGCATCGCGCCTAAACAACTCTAAAAGTTGGGACGGTTTCCTATCCCCCAAGGTCAGCCCATGCAACAAATTATTTAATTTAGTCTTTTCAGACTCACCCAGTCCTTTGATCACCTCACGTTTAAATACTGAGTACGGCTGATCACCTTTCTCGCGTATAATTAAACTCGCAAATTGATTGTGCAGCCTGGCATCGAGTGCACTAATTGCATGCGAATACTTGGTGCCTTCTTTGGTAATACCAGCCACTTGAAATTGCTGCTCCAATATTTCAAACCACACCTCCGGGATTTGATTAAACAATGGCTGCGGTGCTTTGAAAGAAACGTGCGATATTTCGGAACCCGACCCTTGAATATGCAATTTTGGTATACTTTGCGACATTTGCGGTTCTTTTTTTGCTGCATCCGTATGTGCCCCTGTACTAGTACCGACTGAGGATAAAGGGAATTTCTGTTTATCGGTCTGCTGCGCAACCAACATACTACGCGCTCTTGATTCTATTAACGCGCTCAACTGTTCGGGTGTCAACGTGATAGTACTTCCTACTGGCTCGCCCACCGACTGCGCAACCGAACCCGCTGGAGTAGTTTCATTCTCCGTTTCTAATTCGTCGTCCGAATCTACGCCATTCGCCACGCGGCGAAAGAAATAACACGCGCCCAAAAATAACGCCGCGATTACAAACAAAAAACTCGCAATGGTCATTATACCGGCTACTTATATGGCACTGAACAAACAAAAATACAAATGGTACTTACAGTTACAAATTACAATAATTGCTTATATGGTTATATAAACGATACTGGATGCCTGCTTCCTGGATGTTGCACGTTGAAATTTCCCAAATGATCTCATCAATGAATGTTTTACTGAATATATTATATTCCCAATATATTCTATTTGTCCCAATATAAATGATAATATAGATGATAGTTACTCCAGATGGTAATAAATTTGGCTGGATACAGTTGATCTTTTTTTTATAGGTTAAATGTCCAGTGTTACCACGTGCACAAAATTTGGACGATATTTAATATTTTATATATATTTCATTCGGATACTTTTTTTTTTAAAAAACAAATGCTGATAAACTATTGTACGCCTAAGTAGTAATATTCTGCTATACTTGAATAATAGTATTTTCAATTTTAATACGCAATCACGTCGGTTGGTTACCAATTATAGGTTATACGGGTCGGCGTCATACCCAAAAACCTATCTGTTATGCTTATCAGCTTCAGCTCCGATTTTATTTATACACAAAACAATATGCCAATTTTATTTACTTTATAATTCAATTTATTTTGTAATTGTATTTACAGTTTTATATTTTAAATTTAAGTTTCATTATAAAAATTCGACATAAAAAAGAACGTGTCTGTTCACTCAGACTATTGACGTTAAGCTATTAATTTTTTATCATTTCTTTTTTAACCCAACAAACATGTACACTCTATCAATTTGTACGAAATGTATTTATTCTCTGATCAATGCCATCTATCACCGACCACTTCAATCACTCACCTCGCACTCACCACAAATCGTAGCAAAGGCTAATATAGAAAGAATTAAATGTGGAGAACGACTGCCTATTAGAGTTTGCAAAAACCCAGTTACCCGGGTTTTAGGATTTTTCAAACCTGAAAATCCGAGTTTTTGCAAACCACAATTTTGAATAGAATGTATTTTGATGATTACAAAACTTCATCATGAAGCGGCCAAATCCCTCTATGGGATGTAGCGCCAGCGGAAGAAGAATTAATAATAATCACTTTTATAACACGAAAATATTTTTGTTTATGTTTACAAAATGTACACAAAAATGCCATACAATTTTTGACAGCAAATATTTGGTGACATCTAGTGGCATTATGTGAATGTTGCTTATGATTTTGGAGTTTCCCGAAAGATGGTAGTTCTTGTGGTTTTAGAAAATTTGACATTTAAACATGATCTATTGACTATTTGACAGAAGACATTAGTCTCATTATTATATCAAGCGTAATTGCTATAAGCGTAATATGTTGCAAATAGCAGTATCCTTAGCTCAAACTATTGGACACCAAATTTTTTGTTGTTGCTGTCAAAATAAGCAAATGAAATCAATTGACACTACTTAGGTAAAGTGTAGTATTTTATAAGACAAAATGTGACAACTAGTTCTTCAGTGCAATTCTCATCAAAAAATATTTAAATATTCTTTTATTCTTTAATTCTAAATAAGATTTGACAGCGATAAAAATTGTGCCTTACAATAGACTTTCACCATAATTATGTTAGGTGGCAAGTTACCTAGTGTCAATCCGAATGATTTTACTTTGTTATTTAAGATGGCATCAATAAGTAAGAAATAGGTATAGGTTTCTTAAACTGCCCCAATCTAAAAATATCTTATAAAGAGAAAACCTATATGCACTTTAACCCATTTAACCCCAAAGTACCAAAAACGACCTTTCAATTTACTGTTCATTATTTAAATAAAAAAGTGTGTTCTTGTTACAATTGGCAAAGGAACGCACCCTAAACATATTAATGTTCAACAGAAACAACATTAGAAGTGCATCGAAAAATATTAAATGTCAAAACAAATTATTTAAAGTGCGGTTAAATCTGTGTGCGGAACCATAATGGACTCAAATTACTCGTAAGCTTGCATCATGTGTTTAATTATAAAGTAGATACTAAATTTGTGTTAATTAAATATCAAGTCATACGGGAAATATCAAGGTTCGTAGAAATTGAACTGTAAGGTTGCGTTAAATGATGTGAAAATTGCATTGACTTTTAAAGCCATTTGGGGTTTAGATATAATTTTAGCGAAAAAATCGTTTGATCGAAAGTCCACTTGGGATATAATATGTATTATATTTAAATTTATTACGAAAATTTAACAATATAATATTTTCAGGAAAAAAAGCTTACGCTTGCCGAAGTACTCGAGGAGTTGGAGAAATCAGATAGTGAAATTGATTTACCCTCGTCAATATACGTTTTGCCACCAGAAAATGAATTTGCTGAAACCGACGAGTATTCTGGGGATGAGGAAATTCCAGACGCCAACTGTCTATCTAGTGCAATGCTCAAAACGGAAGTGGAAATTGTTTTAGATGAGAATGAAACTGAACACGATGACAATTTGATCGCAGAAACAATTGCACATCAAAACCATGAAAGCGAAAATATTAGGGCAGAAATTATTCAGGAGCCAAAGCAAAAACGGTTGAAATTGGAAAGCAGCAATAAGCTGGTACACAAATGGAGTGATGGTGATATTGATGAATCCAGCACACCAAAACTCCACAGTTTTACAAAAGTTGTTCCTGATTTCACAATATCGAAAGAGTCTCATCTACTGGAATTTTTCGAGCTATTTTTTAATGAAGGATTTGTGCAAATGGTATTCGATTTCACAAATCAATACTCATCCCAATATAAATACAAATCATTAAACCTTAACTGCAATGAGTTGTATGCGTTCATTGGAATCCTAATTATTTCAAGATATAACAAAAATCCACGATGGAAATTATACAGGTCTGGGTTTAACGATTGCAATAATTCGCTTATTTCCAAGACTATGAGGAGAAATCGTTTTGATGTGATATTTAGTGCACTACATTTTGCAGATAATGCAAACCTGCCACAAAACGATAAACTTGGAAAAGTACGGCCCTTGATCAAAAAAATGAATAAAACGTTTTTAAAATACACACCCCTTACCAACGGATTATCGGTTGACGAATCAATGATTCCGTATTTCGGGCGTCACGGATGCAATCAATTCATGCGAGGCAAGCCAAGTCGTTTTGGATTTAAATCATGGACATTGGCACAGAAAAATGGCTATTGCATTCAATTTGACATTTATAGGGTAAAAACGCAGCGAACCCCACTAAATTTCCGCTTGGTGAATCGGTTATATTGAACTTTGCAAATGTGCTAAAAGACAACTACAAAAATTTGGAGCTTTCATTTTTCTTTGATAATTTTTTCACTAATCCTTCAATTATCAGTAAACTGTCTGCTTTGGGATATAGTGGTACTGGTACAGTAAGAGAACACCGATGTGGCAAAGCGCCATTAATCCAAGTAACGAAAAAATCTCAAAGAGAAGCGTTTCAGTCAGTGATTGACAAAGATAATGGAATCGTAGCCGTTCGTTGGATGGACAACAATATAGTTACAATGCTGTCAAATGAATTTGGTGTAAAGCCTACAAAAACCTGCGTGAGGTATTCGGCTGCCGCAAAAACGAAAGTGACTATAGTACAAGTGTAACGGAGCGGCTTGATATGTATCAAGATGCGACTAATATGCCACATCTCCGATGGTAAAATTTATGTTTTTCACCACTCCGCTAACAGAATCTCTCTGTAGTTCTAAACACTGATGACCGCAGAACGTTTGCAGGCTAGTAAAAGTCGGTGGGTAGGGTTTTTGTCATCAACCACAGAGAGCTAGCAGTGCTGCTATATCGCATATTGACAAATTGTATGATTTGAGAGATATGGAACGGTAACTAAAGCTAATACGGTTTACATACACTAAGACAGATGGATATCGAACGTTAATTTGAACGAATGCAAAATAGGTTTAGAAAGATCTAGAAACAGAAACATCAAATAAACTAAGTCACAGCCGTACTCTATAATGGTCATGATGTTGGACCATATGCTCACCTCCCTCCCTTTATAGGCAATATAAGCATAATTTGATATTACCCCCTTTTTTTGTATGTATGTACTAGCCTACCTCATCTAAATAATTATGAAATATATTCAGACTGTCATAACACGCATTATGATATCAGAAATTCGGAACGAAACGCCAAAGAAATTAAATGGCTAAAATGGATGATGTTTTGTAGATGAAAATAACGAAAACAATTATATACATTTGATTCAAGGTACATAGTTAAATAATTATTGATGCAAATAAAAATGAAGTTAACAATTTACAAAGTATTATATTGCGGGGCCGTAGCTGAGCGGGTGAATATATCGAAAATGAATTGTTCGTTTTTGTTTATTGGTTTTTGGTGTGTAGTTAAAAACCGGAGCGATGAATCAATATGCTCGTTGGTTGAGCGGTTGCGGTTGCGTTGCGGTAATGTGTAAGCTGTATGAGTGCGCTGATACGTGTGGATTATTGTAGTGGCGAACGAATGGATGTATTTTGCATGAGTGAGTATGTTTTGAATGAGTGCGAATATTTTGCATGAGTGAGACGCTACAGGACTCCCCCGCAAGTGATTTCCCCTCCTCAGGGAATTATTGAATGAGTAAATGCTATACGGACGCTTTTGTGAGTTCGAAGGTTTGATGTGAGATCAGCTGAACTAAGAATTCCGTACGCTGGTTTGAGCCGATCGATTGAAATGGTTTGGTTTTTACCATTAATCGATACGGTGAATTGCTTGCGTAGTTTACGTATGACTTTATACGGACCTTCGTAAGGAGGAGATAACCCCATGCGAACCTTGTCTGTTCTGACGAAGACAAAATCACAGTTGTCGAGTGATTTCGGAACAAAAACATCGTCTTGTTTAGTTAGACGAGTTGCTTTGGGTATAAGGTTTTGCATGGTTTGTCGCAGTTGGTCGACGACTGTGTCGGCGGTTGGAAGAGGTGGAAGAGGATTATCGATAAAGAACTCACCGGGTAGCTTGATGGTTTGTCCGTAAACCATTTCAGCTGGTGAGCACTTGAGATCTTCTTTCACTGTTGCTCGGATTCCAAGAAGTATGATTGGTATTTCCGAGCTCCAATTAATTGTGTTGCTTCTGGCCATTAATGCGGCTTTGAGTTGCCGATGGAAGCGTTCGACCATGCCATTGGCTTGCGGATGATAAGCCGTTGTACGTATCCGATGAGATCCGAGGAGTTTCGTTAACTCTGAGAAAAGCTTTGACTCGAATTGCGTTCCCTGATCAGTTGTGATGTGAAGGGGCACGCCGAATCGTGATACGTAATTGTTTACAAAAGTAGTGGCAATGGTTGCAGCTGACATGTTCGTCATGCAGTATGCTTCGGGCCAGCGAGTGAAGCGATCGACACAGGTGAGTAGATATGAATATCCATTAGACGGAGGAAGTGGACCTACAATGTCTATATGGATATGCTCGAATCGACCAGGTGGAATGTCAAATTGTCCATGGGGTGATTTGGTATGGCGTTGAACTTTGGCACGTTGGCAGGATAAACAAGACTGAGCCCAATTACCTACGTCTTTGTTTATGCTAGGCCAAAAGTAGCGAGCAGTAATCAATTTACGCGTTGCACGGACTCCAGGATGCGAAATATTGTGAAGAGTGTCGAAGATGGCTCGACGTAGTGGTGCTGCAATGTATGGGCGATTGTTCCCAGTAGATGTTTCACAAATAATTTCGAGGCCAGGTAATTTAAAAAGTTCTAGTTTCATTGATGAACTAGAGTGACATTCGGAACCAGAAAATAAATTCTGAAGTTCTCGGTCGACTTTTTGCGTGTTTGCTATTTGCTGTAAGTCGATGGTTGTATCGACTGCGGCCATTTCGTTGTCGGTAGTGCGGGATAGTGTATCCGCGACAACATTGTTATGTCCGTGGACATGCTGGATGTCCGTTGTAAATTGACTGATATAATCCAAGTGGCGAGATTGCCTTGGATTGCGTTCAGTTTTTGACTGGATTGCTCGTGTCAGAGGCTTGTGGTCGGTGTAAATGGTGAAGTCCCGACCCTCAACAAAATATCTAAAGTGTTTGACTGCTAGATATATGCCGAGTAATTCCCGATCGAATGCGGAATATTTCTTTTCGGCATTCGAGAGTTTCTAGGAAAAGAATCCCAGTGGCTCCCAACACTCGTTGTTGTACTGTTGTAGTACTGCACCGACAGCAGTGTTTGATGCGTCAGTGGTTAAACTGAGTTTTGAGTCACTCAGCGGGTGTGCCAGAAGTGTTATCTGGGCCAATTCAGATTTCAGCGACAAGAATGCATTTTGACATTCGTCGGGCCAAGAGAAGTTCTTGGCTGTCTTGGGCTTCTTGAGTAAGGCTGCCAAGTGTGAATGAATTGGTGCGAGTGTTTCAGCGAGCTTTGGTATGAATCGGTGGTAGTAGTTTACCATACCGATGAATCGCTGTATGCTTTTGATTGATGCTGGAGCTGGGAATTCCCTAATGGCGTTAATTCGTTCTTCTGACGGCAGAATACCATTAGGGGTGATCTTGTGGCTGAGGAAATCAAGAGTGGATGCGCCAAAGATGCATTTTGAACTCTTGATATGAACATCAAACTGCGTTAACCTGTGGAAGAGTTGTTCCAGGTGAAGTTTGTGTTGCTCCTCATTATGCGAAGCTACAAGAATGTCGTCAATGTAGACGAAGACGAAGTCTAAATCGCGTACGACTTCGTTCATGAAACGCTGAAACGTTTGCGCGGCATTGCGTAGTCCAAATGGCATTCGGGTAAATTCGAAAAGGCCAAATGGAGTAGTGATTGCCGTTTTATGAACGTCTTCAGGTGCGACGGGAATTAGATGGTAAGCTCTGATTAGATCGATTTTTGAAAAAATTTTGCAACCATGCAAGTGCATGGAGAAATTTTGGATGTGGGGTATCGGATAGCGATCAGGTGTTGTGACCGTATTTAAGCGACGATAATCCCCACATGGTCGCCAATCATGATCTTTCTTTTTCACCATATGGAGCGGACAAGATACGGGAGATGCAGATGGCCTGCAAATCCCTAATTCCACCATGTGCTGGAATTCTGTGTGTGCGGCTTTGTGACGAACTGGATCTAGTCTGCGTGGTCTTGACACAGGCAGATGGCCTGCTGTGACAATATGGTGGACCACGTTGTGCTGGACTGGCAAGTTATAGTTAGGCTCTGCTGTGAGGGATGGAAATTGCTTGAGCAGAGTACCATAACCGTTGTTGACTGCGAAATGAATCGGTGTCGGTGTGTCGACAAGAACCGAGGTGGCATTGATTGACAGCTGTGTCGCTGAATCAACCAGCCGCTTGTTTTTTAAGTCAACAAGTAAGCCAAATTTGCACAAGAAATCGGCGCCAATGATCGGACGATTCACCGCAGCTAAGATGAAAGCATGCGTGAATGCTCGTTTGAGTCCGAGATCCACCTGTAGCAAATGTGTGCCGTAGGTGTGGATTGTTGTGCCATTGGCGGCCGAGAGAACTAGATTATTATTTCGATTTGTAAAAGTATAAGCTTGCTTGAAATAATTCGCTGGGATGACCGAAAGGTCAGCGCCAGTGTCAATTAGAAATAGGAATTTATTATTTTTGTCTAACACGAACAGACGGGCTGAACTTTTAAAGGTGTCTGACGATGTCGTCATTACCCGCTGGTTTACAAGTTTTTTTGTGGTGTGGTATCAATGTCCATCTTGTTGATGGAGTGCTGCGCGTTATTGAAAATGCACGGTTGAATGCATTTGCGTGCCGCCGCACCATGTTTAGCGTGATACCAACACTTGCCCAATCGATTGTTAACACTCTGGGTGTTGTTACCTTGTGATTGTGAACGTGTTGCTGAGCGTCCCCTTGATCTACTCCGACCGCTTCGGAACAAGCCCGATAATCGAGCCTCGATGCGCGCCAGGCGATCTTCGATTGAATTTGAATGAGGAGTGGGGGAACGACTCTGTCTATTCGTGTAGTTCGGATTTGTGTTACGATTGATTGCTTGTAAGTTTGGTAATGTGCTCATGTTCGTCACTTCGTACATGCGGTCTGCTATTTTAGCCAGTTCTTCAACTGTTGTGGTAACTGGTTGTGCAGTCATCGCTATTTTAATAACCTCGGGCAATTTTCGAATCCAAATGGATCGAATGATTGTATCGCTCAGAGTGTTTTGGCCTGCGAGGTTGCGTAAGTGACGAAGCGCCTCAGAGGGGCGTCGGTCGCCGAGAGCTTGGCTGGACAATAGGGCTTCTAAACGCCGCTCGTCCGATGGAGCCAATCGTTCTAACAGAGTTTGTTTTAGGACAGAATATTGATTGTCTTTTGGTGGTTGCTGTAAAAAATCGCTAATGGTGTCACAAATTTCGGGCGAAATTGTTGCTAAAACGTACGAGTATTTCGATTTTTCTGACGTGATGCCTCGAATTTCAAATTGAATTTCGGCTAAACGAAACCAATTGTTTGGTTGTTGTGGCCAGAATGGTTGCAAGTTGATTTTTGCTTGGGTTGCGACTTCTCCTGTTGATGTCCCTGGTTTTGGTTGTTGATCAACCTTCATGGTATGCTCTTCGGTGTCTGACATTTCGATTTTTATAAAAGCGAATTCGTGTATATGTTATACGTCACTTCACAAGAAAAAAAATTGTACCCGAAATTTAAACTTAAACGTTAGAAAATAAATGTCTCGTGTGAACAAATATTTTAAGTAGAGCCGAATTTCTGAAGAAAATGATTAATATGGGACCTAGTGCTATCAACAGTGGTTCAAAAGAAGCAATCAATAGTGGTTGAATGAAAATTAATTAATAGTGGAATGGTTACCATGTATGAAATAAAAAATATGGCACGTAATGGCCGACGAGGTACCCCCGAATTACTGAACGGGCGTGTTACCTCGTATTGGGGGGGCTCGTTGAAAATATTATATAAATGTATGCAGAAAAATATAAATAATAACCGAAATATTCAACACGGTTCTATGCGTATGTTACGCTGGAAATGGCCAATAAACTAAACAAACAATTCTGTAAATGAATTTACTGAAACCGAATTTAGCAGAATGGTGAACAATTTACATCAAGTTCGTTTTACAAATTTTTATAGAAATTTTTTGATTGTATGCGTGATAATAATGATTACGTGTGATAAGCGACACGTTTTAATATATGTAGTATAAATGTTTAATAAAAAAAATGTTTGAAATTGAAAATCAAAAAAAAATTAAACACTTAGCTGTAGTTACTGATGTTGTTGTTGTTGCTGCTGCTGATGTTTGTCGTTGTTCCGTTGTTTGCTGGCTTTCCGTTAATTTAAAGATGTTTAAATGTTGTAATTGCACTATTTGTGTGCATAGATGCGCTGTGTTTTGTTGCGTACGTATATGTATACTTAAACTTCACGTTGTACTAGCTTTAATATGTATTGCTTTGAATTTTTATGTTGTTGTTATGGCACCATATGTAGGCGCATTTATTCTGTATAAACTGTACTTTTACTGGTTTTTATTCGCTGTAACGGTATTGTTTTTGGAATGTTATCCGTGAAAATCCATGACAAAAAAAAAATGTATTCCCAAATTAATTTGTTGGTTAAATGCGCTTTTTTTATTTGTAATGTTACTGCGGCACTGTATTTATTTGTTATACACTTGTTGTTGTTGTTTTGTGTATGATTATGTCCTCATTTTGTTAGCAAGGGCACAGAAAAAAAAGAAAAGAAATGTTTGTAACAAATTGCGTTTTTATGTTGGAATTCATATATGTTTGTAATAAATGAATATTTATGGTTACGTACCTTTTTCGCCTGGCACTATTGCAGTCTTTTGTGTGCCAGGCGCGTAAATAAATGCGTTTAATAAAATTTTCGCTGTACCGCCTTATGGAAAAAATCCTATGATAAAAAATTTTTGTTGAACCGTAAATTGGGTTTGTTCCGATAATTTTGTTGGATTGTAAATTTCGGTGTTCTTATAATATAATAGAGTTGCTGTTGAACCGTAAACACGGTCGTCGTGGGTCACCAAATATATTGCGGGGCCGTAGCTGAGCGGGTGAATATATCGAAAATGAATTGTTCGTTTTTGTTTATTGGTTTTTGGTGTGTAGTTAAAAACCGGAGCGATGAATCAATATGCTCGTTGGTTGAGCGGTTGCGGTTGCGTTGCGGTAATGTGTAAGCTGTATGAGTGCGCTGATACGTGTGGATTATTGTAGTGGCGAACGAATGGATGTATTTTGCATGAGTGAGTATGTTTTGAATGAGTGCGAATATTTTGCATGAGTGAGACGCTACAGTATAATAAATTTACTTAACAATATAAATTAAAAGATTAATATCAATAAGTTAATAATACAAAAACAATATGGTGGTCAACCTATCTAATAACTAACTTTCATTAAATACCACCTTTTAACAAAATTAATTTAGGGATCCGCGGTCCTCACTTAATAGATAAATTGTTATTTTTAAGATTTAATTAATAAATAATAAATCTGTATGCGCCTAAGGCCGTATATTCATATTATATGATTTGTTTAAGTCTAAATATGTCAATAAATAGATTTGGTAGTATATAAATAATTTAATCATATAGAGAAATAAATATAACAATGAATATAATAAAATAATAATATAAATAAATAAATAATTTTTAAAAACTCATCCTCTGATCTGATGGTGATGATCAGCACTTTTTGATGCGGCTGTAACGCTGTTATTCGGAAATGATATTGTCCGCCATGTTCATATACTATGAGTATTCGTATAAATGTTATATCCAATTATTCTTTAATCTTCCAGCAAAACGATTGTTGTGTTAAGATAATAAGAAAACATCAAAACAATAAAAATATGTCGCGGAAAAACTTTGAGGGCAGCAGAATTTTGGCCGCTTTCCTTTTATTTTATTTTGCTTCCTGCTTACTATTTTTCCGCGACGGTAATCTATATTTATACACAAACAAAAGAAAACAATAACCGTGTCAGCTTTATAGCGAAACCAACAATGAATTTACAATAGCTTACATGAATGTATAGATATATTTGATTTGAGTTTTTTATCACTGATGTGAAATGATCTGAATCAAAATACACTAAAAACTGACAATAAAACAATTCCCAATTCGTAATTCCCCGGGAAAACCAGAATAGTGCCACTGGTGGAAAATGAGTTTTCAAAATTTAAAATTTTGCTTGAAATAATTAAGATCAACAAGAATTTCACTAGGTTATTTAACATTTCGAAAATTAATAGTTCTGGGATCAAATGGGTTAAGTAACGAACAACACGGTTAAGTCGATTTTATGGTTATCATTCAAACGAGATTTTTTTAAGCCATCTTATTGCTCAAAAATTACCATTTTTTTCTAGAAAAAAATCGTCGATTTTAGCAATATGGTGGACTTAAAAAAGACCACTGAATAAATAAATGAATGAATAAAGGCCACCATGAAATGAAACCGACTTTATATGTTATTGAAAATAAAAGTTTGTCGACGTTTCTGAGACTGAAAATTATGAATGATTTGTGAACATGCGGAAAATCGTTTTTTTTTTTGCAATTTGTGTCACTTGCAATATTTTTAGATTTACCAGTAAAAGTCGACACATGCAAACAAAAATACACATCGGAAATACAACATCCGATGCAATTTCGGATTCCGTGGTATTTCGGATTGGTTGCTAAAACTCATACCTAATAGGCATATTTTTAAATAATATAGAGGAGTGATTTGAAAATATTATCAATCAGAATAAACCCAATATTATATTTGGAGACTTTAATATTGATCTCAAAAACAACGATTTCTACATTATAGATTGACACAAATAGTCCAGGAATACACCGGTGTCACGCAAACCAGCAAAAGTTTGTTAGATCTTTTAATAACCAATTCAACTACCGTTCAGTGTGAAGTTATGTATAAAAGAACAACAAATAAGCGATCATTATATTATAAATGCAAATTTAAGCAGTAAACAATCGGAGTCATTAAATTAATACAGAAGGAAAGAATTTAAATCATGGAAAAATTACTCTGAGGATAAGCTAAACTTCATTTTAAATCACCGGTTGCGGTAATTTAGAACACAGAGTGACCTAAATAAGTATGCTGATGGCTTGTTATTGAATCTTAAACAGGCGGTTAATGAATTAACTGAAACAAAAATTAGTCAAAATAGAAATACAATACCTTGGTTCTCAGAAAACTTGAAATTACTGAAGCAAGACAAAATTTGCAGTTATGTATAGTGTTATGAAAATTATGAATTTAGATGAAACTTGGGAAAGCTACAGAAAAGTTAGAAATTTGTATAAACAATCGTTGAGAAAGGAAGAATCTGAATACTTTAGAAACAAGTTCATCAAAAATCAATACAACCCAAAGGAACTGTGGAAATGCTTAAATCATTATACAAGTCTAAAAATACGACACAAAGGTGTATTCAATTTAACAACAAAACACTCACCGATAAAGAAGAGTTAGCAGAACCGTTAAATGAGACATTTGTGTCCAGCATGATAATAATTTTGAAAAACTCAGCTCAAGAAATGACTCGCCAGGAGATATCAAAAGGAATAAGTAAAATAAAATCTCAATATGGAATTGATGGCATAAACAGAATGGTCATGCTGGATGCGATGAAGAATCACTTATTCTCTGCACATTTTACAGATTTAGTTAATCGAAGTCTAAAGAAAGGAGTGGTACCGGCTTCATGGAAATTATCAACAGTTGTTCCAACTCCAAAAACCGCTAAACCAACCACATCTGAAGTTCTGCGCCCCATAAATATATCAACAATCTGGTTTTCACGAATATGTTCTTGTCAATCAAAACCAAGTACGAGGGTAGCTCAGATATTGCAATTGCGAACCAAATCATTGAACGAATTAAAGAATACAAATATCTCGGTGTTGTCATTGATGAAAACTTAAGTTTTAACCACCATATGGATTACTTAGCTAAAAAGATGAATAAAAAATTAGGACTTTTCAACAGAATTAAAGATAAGCTACCAATGGAGACCAAAATTGTGAGGAATAGTAGGCCATGATAAACAACTGTGAGGAATAGTAGGTCATAAAAGAATAACAAAAGGGTTAAGAGAGTTGACATGTAGAAAAGGACACATGCCTTTCCTGATCGAGATAATAAACAATTAAATTATATTAAAGGATACTTCTTATTTCCGTACCCGTACCCTAATACCCGGAGTATCCACAGTAGCGACGAGGAAAGAAACGAGCCTTCACATAATTTGATACAAATTAATCGAAAAGCACTCCGCTATAAAGTTTTCAAAATTAGAAGGGAAAGCGGGGAAGAGGACAAAACTTATGCAGCCCGGGTTACGCGCGAATGCGTTAGATTGAGATCGGAAAATGCAGCGAAGAAGATCTAAAGATGCTGGCATTCGTATACAAGGTCTGGTAGATTCGAAAGATGCTGCAATTCTCAAGCGGCTGCTCGAAATGCTAAATGCACATTACACACAATACGAGGCAGCCGACGATCCTACATCACCCAAGCTGAATCTCAATGCACTGGTCAGCACATGTGAACGTATGCGAGCTGCAGAAAAAGAGAAGATTATGGTCGAACATCAGGAAATGGCCAGACAGGAAGTTCTGGCGGTTCACAAGAAACCGCAACCCGAACGAGATTTTAAGCCAATACGACAAGTACCGCAGCAAATTACAACTAACTCAACGAGCGGGAAGAGCGCACGCTATCCATGCGCTCACTGTGGCGGCTGCCATTTCCACAGAGACTGCCCATTTAACGGCAAAACGTGCACGCTGTGTAGCGGTGTTGGGCATAAAAGCGAGGCGGGCTTCTGTAGCAGTTCACGCATTTGGAGACAACTCCAACAAAAACGACGAAATGATCCGCTCCGTCGCAGCAATGCGATCAGCACTACTCATCCAAATTCAACCAAAAAGTTTGTCACGGCAACTGTTGACGGAACGAAAGTCAAACTGCAGCATGACAGTGGGTCAGACTTGACGATCATATCTCAAGCGAACTGGATGAAACTCGGCGAACCAAACTTGAGGCGCCACAAAGGAACTGCCGTAAATGCTTCCGGCAACTGGAATCATCTACGTCTCACCTTCAATGCTGAACCTTTTTGGCAACGAATGGATGACAAAACTCAAATTGTGGGATGTACCACCGTCAGCATACTGCCATAATGTCAACGCAGTACACAGCGGTCCACACACCCTCGAAAACGAGATAGAAGCAAAGTTCCCTATGCTCTTCTCCGAAACCTTAGGTCGGTGCAATAAAATAAAAGCATCACTGACGCTGAAGCCAGGGGCAAACCCGATCTTCCGCCGTGCACGGCCGGTGCCACATGCAGCCGCGAAACCAACCGAGGACGAACTTATTCGCCTACAGTGCCAAGGCGTCATCACACCAATCAGCTACGCAGACTATGCAGTACCAATCGTGGTCGTAAAGAAGAAGGATGGCCGTATACGTATCACCGCTGATTACTCCACAGGCCTCAATGACGCACTCGAGCCAAACAAGTACCCACTGCCAACGCAAGAGGGAATTCTGGCTAAACACGCTGGCAATACAGTTTTCACCGTCATCGACATGTCGGATGCTTTCTTGCAAGTGGAACTGGACGACGTTTCCAAAAAATTGATGCCGATCAATACACACTGCGGCCTGTTTCAGGTGAACCGGTTGCAACCGGGGGTTAAAACGGCTCCTGGTATTTTCCAACAGTTGATGGACACAATGACAGGCGGTCTAGAGGGCGCCCTACCTTGGATCGACGATATTATCATTGTAGGCAAAGACGACAAACAACACCATGAGCGCCTCTTCAGCGTGATGAGCCGCATGCAAGAATACGGTTTCACTCTCAAGCGATCTAAGTGCTCGTTCGGTCAGAAATCGGTCGAGTTCCTGAGTCACATTATCGATGAAACCGGTCTCCGACCAAATCCAGCGAAGCTGGAAGTCATTCAGCAGCTGCCAGCGCCATCCGACATTACTCAACTTTGCGCTTTCTTGGGCGCCGTGAACTGGTATGGAAAGTTTATACCAAAGCTCAAGGATATGCGTGGCCCACTCGATGAACTGCTACAAGAAAGCGTCGAATATAAGTGGACTGAAGCTCGAGCCAATGCATTCGTCCGGCTGAAGCAAGTGCTCGCATCTGACCTGGCCCTCACACACTATGATCCAGCCAAGAAAATCATTGTCGCAGCTGATGCGTACAGCTATGGTTGGGGAGGGGTACTCATGCACAAGCTCGAGGACGGCACCAGTAAGCCCGGCATGCACGTAGCAGGATCTTTCACGAAGGGTGAAAAAAATTACGCACAGGTCCAACGAGAAGCCTTAGCTCTAGTGCGGACGCCAAAGAAATTCCATCGCTTTATCTACGGTCGCAAGTTTGAGCTCCAGACGGACCATCAGCCGCTGCTTTCGATCTTCGGAGCGAAAAGCGGTATTCCAATCTACACAGCAAATCGCCTGCAGCGATACGCAGAGAACCTTCTCGCCTACAACTTCCAAATTAAGTATGTGGACACTAAAGGATTCGCTTATGCCGATTTTATATCCAGACTGATCGCCGCACAACATCCGCTTGAATCTGAGGACACGGTCATTGCAACGGTCCGTGACTGCTTCGCAGTTGACACCGCCAAATCGTTGCCAGTCAACTTTAGTGACATTCAAAAGGCAACCACGGAAAGTGACGTACTTCAGAAGGTCGCTGCTTACATCATTGATGGCTAGCCATGTCAGCAAAAACCAATTTCCGACCCAGCAGTAGCACAATTTTTCAATCGCAAGTCAGAACTGTCGATGGAGCAAGGATGTCTGTTCCTCGGCGAGCGAATCATCGTTCCAGCAAAATTCCACAGGAAATTGATAGAGGAACTACATGACGGGCATCCAGGCGCTGCACGCATGAAACTGCTCGCACGAAGCAAGTTTTTCTGGCCAGGTATCGATGGAGAAATCGAGGAAACCGTGCGCCAATGCATCGATTGCGCAACCACCGCAAATACCCCGGCTAAATGCACGCTGCAGGCGCGGGTTCATGTAGACTATGCGGGGCCAATCGACGATTGCTACTATTTGGTCATCGTTGATGCATTCTCCAACTGGCCAGAGATTTTTAAAATGCGCTGTACAACTTCAGCCAAGACGATTGACAACCTGTGTGAAGCATTTGCCCGCCAGGGTATCTGCGAAACTATTGTCTCCGATAACGGTCCGCAATTTGTCTCAGCCGAGTTCAACCGATTCTGTGAGGCGAATGGGATCAAGCACATGACATCAGCATCATACCATCCGCAATCAAATGGGCGTGCGGAACGGTTCGTTGGCCTGCTTAAAACTGGCCTAAAAAAACTGGAAGGCGAAGGCAATGCGGACCAGATCTTACGCAAATTCCTGATGTGCTACCGCTACACACCGTCACCAGCACTCGGGGACAAGTCACCATTCCAAGTGATGACCGGCCGAGAGATGCGCATCAAGTTGGATTTGATTAAGCCACCAGCAGTTTATAACAACGGAAGAAATGTGCAAATGGAGGAGCGATTCAACACTTACCACGGGGCAAGATACAAAGAGTTTGAAGTTGGCGATGCGATTTTCTTCAAGCTCACGCAAAATAACGGCTGGAGCTGGCAGCCCGGCACGATAGTTGAACGCCGTGGCAAAGTCGACTACATGGCCTTGGTACACGTCAAGACTGGCGAAAGGAAGGTCAGATGCCACGCCAATCAATTGTGAGTGCGGTTCGCCAATACGCCCGATAAACCACCATTAGACGACGGCAATGTTTTAATGGACACTTTCGAGTTGCGACCAACGCGACGTATAGTGGAACCAATCATTGTTCCGCAATACCCACAGGTACCGCAGTCAGCCAAATCGGAGGGGGAACCCGAACCAGCACCAGAACTCGAAACAGCATCAGAACTCGAAACAGCACTCAGAGTCACCAGAGCTCCACCGATCCAGGCGGGCAACAGCTGGAAAGATGCCGCCGCGCTATGCGGATTATGAGTTAGCGCCGGGGCCTTCCCTAAACGGGGAGAACAGTGAGTCACCACAACTCCGCCGATCCGAGCGCGCAACAGCTGGAAAGAGGCCTTCGGGGTTTGCAGATTATGAGTTGACGCTGGCGTCCACTCTAAATGGGGGAGAACTGTGAGGAATAGTAGGCCATGATAAAATACTGTGAGGAATAGTAGGTCATGAAAGAATAACAAAAGGGTTAAGAGAGTTGACATGTAGAAAATGACACGTATGCCTTTTCTGATCGAGATAATAAACAATTAAATTATATTAAAGGATACTTCTTATTTCCGTACCCTTACCCTAATACCCGGAGTATCCACAAAAATAATATTTTATAAATCAATTGTAGCTCCCCATGTAGATTATTGCTCATCTGTTCTATTTATCATGAATCAAACACAATTAACACGTCTGCAAAAAATACCGAATCGATTTATGAGAAGAATTTTAAACGCAGATAATAGAACACATATTAAAGATATGCTAGAAAAACTAAGGTGGAAATCAATCAGCCAGAGAATACACTTTAGTGTGCTAAAACTGTTTTATTTACTCGAAAAGGGGGATCTTCCGAAATATTTAGATAGTTTGTTGTCTATCAATTTTATTTTGTTACTCTTAATCGTGTGCAATGAATCACTCAGTTATATTTCTGGTGGTTGTGTCAGTTCACAATTCAAAAATATATTTCTGGACCCGGGCATTTCGCCAAAATACTCGACTAGAACAACTAAAATAGCTGTTATTTTTACGAAAGTTCTTAGACCACATTTAAAGGATTTGGTTTTACAAAAAATTCAAGGAAGAAGTAATTCGAGGTCTAGGTATATCCGAAAAAACAAAGCTCCATAACCTATTGCATGGACTCACTTTGGGAGACTGGAAGCCCTCACAATTGTTGGAAAAGTTTCGTTTGGATGCTGGTAGTAAATTCAACGATGAATCACTAAGATAATTATGGATGTCACGATTGCCACAACAAGAATATAGATGGTTCTGTCATCCTTCGAAAGTGATCTAAATTTGACAATGTTAGCCGAACGCGCGGATAATCTAATGGAAACTATGTCCCAGTTCCAAGTATATTCGGTGGCATCCAGTACCAAGTTTTTTTCAAATTCCGACAGTGCATTATTACCTGTTTGTAGATCGAAAATTTAGAGCTCGTAGTTCGTCTAGATCACATTCGCACCAAGGTCGTTATCGTTCAGGTTCACGTGGACCGCAGCTTATAAATGGCGAGTGTTTCTATCATAGACGCTTCAAAGATTGGGCTCGCAAGTGTGTTCAAGGTTGTAAACACCATGCATTTTTTACTGGTGATGCGAGCAGTCAGTCGAATTCAAAAAACCAATAAATCATCAACATTCGGCGACGTGTTATGATGATATAAATACTAGTCGCCTATTAATATTGGAAAAATATTCCAACCGTAAGTTCTTGATTGATACTGGAGCTGATGTATCAGTCATTCCCTCAAATTTTCAAACCAGTACAACAAACCAGCAACAATTTCATTTATACGCCGCCAATGGGACGCGCATTAAAGCTTTTGGCACACGCGTGCTTAAATCAAATATCGCGGTCTAAGGCGGAGTTTCGTATGGAAATTTATCGTCGCGGAGGTTTCTATGCCTAAATTGGGAGCAGATTCCCTGAAGCACACGGGTATCGTAGTAGATCTTAAGGCACGCCGAATCATCGATCCTGCTACTTCATTATTTATGGTAGGTCCTTAACGTTTTCATCACAAACCGAAGTTGACGAAATTACAACAGACTTAGCTGTTGAGACGGCTGTTAAGCACAAAGTAATGCATTTTTTGGAAACACGCGGACCACCATGGCTTGTAAAATTCGACTTCTTTCACCAGATAAGTTGAAAATCGCTAAAGAGTATTTTGAACAAATGATGGCATGGGGCATTTGTCGTCCCAGCAGTAGTCCTTGATCTAGCCCTTTACATTTGGTTCGTAAGAAGAACGGGGAATTCAGACCATGCGGTGATTATCGCGCTCTCAATAATGTAACCATGCCGGACAGATATCCATACCACATCTGCAGGATTTTTCATTCCAACTGGCAGGGTGTACGATTTTCACAACCCTTGATTTGGTACGTGCGTACCATCAAATCCCAGTCGCACTTCGCTCTGAGAAATGCAGCTCAACCGCTCCAACGTCTCATGCACTCCATGTTATTCGGATTGAACTTCTGTTTTATATATTTAGACGACATTCTGATCGCGTCAAATTCAAGAGAGGAATAGTTGACACATCTTAAATTGGTCTTTCAGAGACTCTTGCAAGCTGGATTGGTCATTAACGTAGGTAAATGCATTTTCGCACAGTCCGAAGTATTATTTTTAGGCCATACAGTTAACGCTGAGGGTGTGCTGGTATCACAAGAGTGAGTGAAAGTCATCGCTCAGTTCGAACGACCAGTTACTGTCCGGCAACCAAAACGATTTTTAGGAATGGTAAATTTGTATAGAAGATTTGTTCCATCAGCCGCGCGCGGCATTATTAAATAATTTTTTGAAGGGTTACCGCAAAAACAGTAAGACCCCAGTGGTTTGGCCAGGCTTTCCAACATTGCAAATTAAAGTTGTGCGAGGCAACAATTCTACCCCATCCAGTAATCTCGGCACGTTTGCCAATTATGACGGATGCGTCAGATACGGCATTAGGAGCAGTAGTTCAGCAGCAGATTGACCAAATATGGCAACATTTGGTTTTTTTTCGATACGGCTTACTCCAACACAACAGAAATATAGCGCCTATGACAGGGAACTATTGGCAGCCTACCTGAGTATAAAACATTTCAGATATTTACTAGAAGGCCGAGAGTTTACACTATATTTACTGACCATCGCCCATTGATCTTCAAATTTAAGCAGAATTCTAAAAAGGCGTCACCTAGACAACAAATTGAATTACATATAGGGCAGTTCACTACAGATGTGCAACACGTATCTGGCGCGCAAAATGCTGTAGCGGACGCACTTTCACGCGTGAACCAGGTAGAGCTGGCCGAGAGTATAGATTATGCAGCTATAGCCGATGCACAAGCTCAGGATAAACAATTGTTAGAATTATTAAAAGATGACAATACAACGTTGAAGTTTGAGCAAGTACCATTAAAATTTAATTCGGACAAGACCCTGTATTGCGATACGTCTACGGATAAGTCGAGGCCATATATCCCTGCACAGTTCCGAAGAAAAGTTTTCGAATCCTTGCATAATATGTCCCGTCCGGGAGTCAAGGCGTCAGTGCGATTGCTGAGTAATAGCGTAGTATGGCGTTCAATGAATAAGGACGTTAGAGCTATGACTCAGTCGTGCGTCACTTGCCAACGGTCCAAAATATGTAGGCACACAAAATCACCTACGGGTACATTTGTTTCCACGACAGAACGTTTCGTGGAGGTGCATCTCGACCTCATAGGTCCACTGCCTATATCAGATAATAACCGTTACTGTGTAACATTGATTGACCGGTATACCCGTTGGGCAGAATAAATTCCCGTACCGGACTGTTAACCTACTGTTGCTTTTGCAGTCTTTTCAAGGTTCGCAGTTTGAATCGCACCTTTTCAATGAACTATCGGCTCTTTTAGGATTTGAGCATAGGCGTACAACTGGATATAACCCGAAGTGCAACGGCATGATTGAGCGTTGGCATCGGACCCTCAAAGCTGCTATATTATGTGCCACGATAGAGCAGATTGGTCGAAGATATTGCCTTCCGTAGAGCTTAGAACGACATATAGAAAGGAATTACAAGCATCGTCAGCAGAGTTAGTCTATGGTGGGGGTATTCGAATGCAGGTCAGTTTTGGGAAACAAACAAACAAGTGATTCCACAGTCAGATTTCGTTAAGGACCTCAAACATCATTTGATGGAATTAGGCCCTGCTTCAGCAACACGGCATGCCGCAAACAAAATTTTTGTTAGTAAAGATTTAAACAGTTGTTCACACGTGTTTTTAAGAACCGTTTCCTTACGAAAATCGTTACAACCACCATGCCTGGCCCACATAAAATAATAAACCGATTCTCAAAAATTTTTGACATCAAGTTAGGAAGCCATCATAGTAGAGTTTCGATAGATAGGTTGAAGCCTTGTTTCTCAGAGATTTCCTGGGATCACTCCCAGAGAGTTGCTATATCATCCGAGGTTGACACTGATAGTGTTCCTAAAGGGGCGTTGCCAGATAGACGAGTTACTTTCGCTTCCGATCGCGTTCAGAATACTGGTCCTATATTTACCAGGGCCGGTCGCGTTGTCAGGCTTCCGAAGCGTTTTCAGGAGGTTTCGTGTTTCTCTTCGAGACCCACTGGAGGGGGAGTGTGTGGCGATGATTAGTGCGCGTAAAGTGTTTTTTGGGCGCGAGAATTAAAGTGAGAGCACAAAAAGCCGGTACATTATTTTAACATTAATTTTTTTGTATCTAAGTAGGGACATTTCGTCCATCTTTTATTTTTTCAGTTTTTTTATATTCATTCTTCTTTAAGCCAGAAACTCGAACACATGTTTGTAAACGCGCACAAAGAAGGAATTTTATCTGAATTCTTGTAAATAAATAAACGTAAATATAGCCCATCGTTTTATTTGGCGAAATTATATTTCGTATCAAACTATTCAAAATAAAGCGTGTAAGTGAACGACAGTCTAACAAGTGGACAAGCTAAAAAGTACCTTGCCAACCCAGTTGGTATACTGGATACTGGTCTTATACTCGTGTTGACACAAAGGTTAATATCTCTGTCCAAATTAGAATTATTAAAATTTTTAAGAACAACTACAATTTGTTTAAAAAATACTCAATTAACATATAAAACAAAAATTGCCTTGAATTTTGTTTTTGCTATGGACATAGAACAGGATATAACGTGACTACAATAAAAATAACAAAACACGAATATCAAAATTAGAGTATTGGGGTCCACTAAAGATTAAAAAACCAAAACTTTTCACAAATTGTTCATTTTATATAAGATTATTTCCTTACCATTTTATTATTTAACTAAATTAACTTAAACATTTTTAACAACGCAATCAACACTAAATTACTAGACAAACAAAACCGAACTGACATTTCAATTTTGTTTTTTTTATGTTTTATTTTAAATTTTACACTAACTTTGTAAATGTGTGTATTGTTAAATCGCGAGCAACTTCATTTAAATTTAACTTTATAAATATATCATATTTCAATAAGTTAATGATTGTTTTACATTAATATTTAGGCTAATAATTAATATAAATTAAATACTTTCATATTTCAGCTAAAAAATGCCATAATTTAATTTAAATTATGTATAGGTACACACTTTTTCTATGCAAATTGTGTCTATGATAATGAGTAAAAATTTTTAGTATGAAAAAGTAAAATTTACACTGTATCAAAGCGACGGAGCAAAACACAAATAAATAAAAAAAAAGAAAAAATGTAATGTAAGATGGCACTCAAAGCATGAAATAGAAAAGTGTGTTTAATTTGATTAATTGCATCTAAATACGACGATATATGCATACATAAATGCATAATTTGCGAAATTATATTAAAAATGGCAAAACTAAAAGTATCTATATGAATAACATACAATATCAAAGTATGTACATCCAAAATTAATAAAATAATAAAATATGTATTTTACTGCCATCTATTTTATTGTGAAGCATAATAAACGAATAGCGAAGACAATTTAAAGCGACGTAAAAAAGTACTAGCAAAAGGTTTATACCATTTTTACGTTTCGTAAATTTTAATATTTGAAAATTGAATTGTTAGACAAATAAACGAAAACGGCCCCATTCAAAACACTTTCAATCTTTTTTGTTTTACAAGATAAAGAGACACATGTCCCGGCTAGATAACTATTACCGATTGCGATAAGCGTAAAAGCGTGTTTAACGATGTTATGTAGATTGAAGTGTTGGAAGACGAAATAAAAAATCTGATGATTTAATTCTTAATTGAAAGGATTGATATATTTCTTCAAATTTATTAAAGATTATTCATGTGGTGTTTCCATCATAGAACTCTGCTCATTTATCTCGCACTTCTCAATTTTCAACATCATACGATCCTTGGTTCTAAAATATTTCCGAATGAATGGCGCCAGTAGTACTGCATTAACATTACGCGGATTTTGCCTACCGAATAAGAACGAAGCAAAACCAGCTACAATTATGGTCATCAATGCCCCGATAAAAACGTACCACAAATATGATACGTGATAAATTTGTGGCTCGACTGGACTTGGATTCACTCTAATTATTGATTCTCTCATTACAGACGTAAAATTGTAGGTGCAACCGTGTATCGACGTTGGTTTCTGGTTGAACACAAGCTCTTTTCTGAGAATCGCCATTTGACCTTTTACGGTAATCCATGCCATTACGATTAGACTAAATACTCCACCGAATAGAGCACTGTTACTGTTTATCCACGGCAGGAGTAGGCCAATTAGAAATATACCAAATAATGGACCTGAAGTACAACTCATTACAGTCATTTTTAGTTGAAAAAGAAGCTCACCGAAGGACTCCACGATAAATACAAGACCAATACAAATAAGTCCCGCGATCAGTACAACACCACGCATTATGATATTTTTGATAAATCGGGTAAGCTGTTTGTTTGTTAACGTTTTTACAAAATCTTCTAGAATAACAGCCGAAAGAGAATTCAAAGTCGTCGACATAGTACTAAGTGATGCACTGAAAATTCCTGATACAAACAATCCAGCTACACCAGGAAGATTTTTAACTATATCCATTACGAATACAGGAAGTAGTTGATCTTTTGATTGGGCCAATCCGGTTGTCACTGGATCACAATCATGATAAGTGGCATAGATTAGCAACCCAATATAGAAACATAATGATGATAGAATGATAACGATTATCGTATATATCCAAAGTGCTTTCCGGGCTGCGTTTATACTCGGCAGTGAGATATATCGTTGAATAAAAACCTGGTTGATCGTCATCACTGGGCTGATCTGAAAAGAACCGCCAATTACAACCGCGAGAAATGAATGCCTCACCGTTGGATCAAGCGTTAATGAAGGAATTTCGATTCGACCACTTTCAAAATTTCGCTGCCAAATTGTGTTTAGCCCACCAATTTCTAGTGTGCCTTTGATCAAAATAAGGATTAATATGACACTCATGATTACGGTTTGTGCGACATCCGTCCAAACAACGGCTTTCATTCCACCAAGTGTTGTATAAAATATACAGACGAAACATGTGATCATAGTAATTATATGAATGTTGATACCTGAAACTATTTTAAAACAAGCGATAATGAATAAAGAAATTGTATTTTGCGGTCACGTATTACCTTGATTAAAAGCTAACACCGTTGCATACAGTACAATCGGCATATTAAACATTTCTGCTAGGATAAAAATAAATGCGCCCATATACCGCATTTTACGATCAAATCTCGACTCTAAATACTAGGTAAATAAACCAAAAATTAAATTTAAACAATCACTAAATCCCGCTTTACTTCATATATAAATACCTCATACGATGACGTCAACTTTAGATCCAGATAAACTGGGATGAATAGGTAATGTACACAAATTGCACCCATCACAAACGCAGTTAAATAAAATGCCATTTCTGTGCCATACACATACATTTCGGTGGATAGACCTACGATTGATATACCAGAAAATAAGGTCGCCGCTAATGATACAGCAATCGGAAATACACTCATTGTTCGTCCACCAACGAAATAATCCAATTCGATTGACTCCTCCCGCCGATGATTAGATTGACGATTTTTCTGCTTATCTCGTACACCAAAATACAATCCAATAGCAGACGACAGAACAAGCATTGCAATAAAAATTCCATAATCGATAATACCAAATCGTTGCATACGTGAAACTAGTTCAGTAACATGAACAACATTATCACTATCACGACTATTATACATAATTATGACTTATTCAAACTGCATAAATATACAAATGTATCGACCCATCCGTACTGGTGATGTAAGAAAACTGAATTGATGCAATCTTGTTACAAATTTCTTAATTTTTCGCGTGGCTATACATCAAAAGTTACAGTAAGAATAAAGATATTGCACATTGAGCAACAATGCAAGGCAAAATGTTGGATGTTGTCTGACAATAAAAATATTTGTTTTACAGATTTCATCGTAATTGTAAACCAATAGTGTAGTGCCAACAACTTAGTGGTGTAAAAATATTGATAAAGTTGCGGTTCTTGACCATAAATTCACGTTTTCTGTCGTTTTGTTTCAATTGCCTTCATGGTTTCTCATTTAGACTCATAGCTACTAAGCCTCGCCAGGAGGCTTGCTTCAAAAAATCAAAAATCATTGTGAGAACTCACCACCACCCGAAAAAGAAATATTTCACCTTGGATGGAATCTCCGTCCATAAACAACCGGAGAAGAAATTATATGTGGAGGCCACGGAAACTAAATTTTGGCCGGTGGAGGGTAATTGCTAGTTGAGTAGTATTGGATTATTTTCTCCATTTGTTTGAATGGTTGAATCCTGGATGGGATGGGGACAAAATTTCAAAAAAAAAAAAAATTCAATTTCCATTATTCCAAAAATTCAAGTAATATTTATTTTAATTTTTCAAAATCCATAATTCCAAATTCCAAAATTCCATAACATAATTCCAAAAAAAAAATTCCAAAACCTAAAATTCGCCCGTGAGAGTTACCGAAGCCGTTAGCCTCTGCAATAATTCTAAGTTAAATTAGGGGTTGGCACATATCACTAATACGTGTAATAGATTCTATATAATCCGCTACTACGTGCGGCACGCAGTGGGACATGTTTGTTGATTCCGGCTACTACATCCCCGGAAGTTGAAATCTAAAGCCCCTCAGAGGGTTAAGCGTAGGGGAGCGCAGCGACCTCCCACGTGCCCGTGAGAGTTATCGAAGCCGTTAGCCTCTACAATTCTACTCATGCAATTTATTTTTCTGAAAAATAGAGAAAATCACCCTGTTAAAGTTAGCCGAAAGATTCCAGCCGAAAGTAAAAGTCGATAATGCAGATTACCTTATTAACATTCCAGCCGAAAATAAAAAATTTTATGGTTATCAGCTGAAAGTAAATAGGATACGCTTGTAATAAACAATTTTGTAAATAGTCTTACGTGGAAAACTTCGTTTAATCTAATCGCGGAAAACATTTGAAAATCAGAAGAATTCACAAAATTTATATAAAATCAGCCTCTAGAGTGTTATGTCTGGAGATGTATTTTATTGATGTGACTTGTCAATAGCTATGACAGGGAAAAAATTCAGTTCAAGTTTCCCGTCAGAAATCGCGGAAAATTCGATTTTCCAAAAATCATTAGAAAATTTATATAAAATCAGCCTCTAGAGTGTTATGTCTGCAGATGTATTTTATTGATGTGACTTGTCAATAGCTATCGCTGGAATAAAATTCAGTTCAACTTTCCCGTGGAAAATTTCGGAAAATTTGAAAAACAATCCAGCGGAAAGTAAAAAATAAATGTCAGCCTCTAGAGTGTTATGTCTAGAGATGTATTTCATTGATGTGACTTGTCAATAGCTATCGCTGGAATAAAATTCAGTTCAACTTTCCCGTGGAAAATTTCGGAAAATTTGAAAAACAATCCACCGAAAGTAAAAAATAAATGTCAGCCTCTAGAGTGTTATGTCTGGAGATGTATTTTATTGATGTGACTTGTCAATAGCTATGACAGGGAAAAAATTCAGTTCAAGTTTCCCGTCAGAAATCGCGGAAAATTCGATTTTCCAAAAATCATTAGAAAATTTATATAAAATCAGCCTCTAGAGTGATATGTCTGGCGATGTATTTCATTGATGTGACTTGTCAATAGCTATGACAGGGAAAAAATTCAGTTCAAGTTTCCCGTCAGAAATCGCGGAAAATTCGATTTTCCAAAAATCATTAGAAAATTTATATAAAATCAGCCTCTAGAATGTTATGTCTGGAGATGTATTTTATTGATGTGACTTGTCAATAGCTATCGCTGGAATAAAATTCAGTTCAACTTTCCCGTGGAAAATTTCGGAAAATTTGAAAAACAATCCAGCCGAAAGTAAACAATAAATCTCAGCCTCTAGAGTGTTATGTCTGGAGATGTATTTTATTGATGTGACTTGTCAATAGCTATGACAGGGAAAAAATTCAGTTCAAGTTTCCCGTCAGAAATCGCGGAAAATTCGATTTTCCAAAAATCATTAGAAAATTTATATAAAATCAGCCTCTAGAGTGATATGTCTGGCGATGTATTTCATTGATGTGACTTGTCAATAGCTATGACAGGGAAAAAATTCAGTTCAAGTTTCCCGTCAGAAATCGCGGAAAATTCGATTTTCCAAAAATCATTAGAAAATTTATATAAAATCAGCCTCTAGAGTGTTATGTCTGGAGATGTATTTTATTGATGTGACTTGTCAATAGCTATCGCTGGAATAAAATTCAGTTCAACTTTCCCGTGGAAAATTTCGGAAAATTTGAAAAACAATCCAGCCGAAAGTAAAAAATAAATGTCAGCCTCTAGAGTGTTATGTCTGGAGATGTATTTTATTGATGTGACTTGTCAATAGCTATCGCTGGAATAAAATTCAGTTCAACTTTCCCGTGGAAAATTTCGGAAAATTTGAAAAACAATCCAGCCGAAAGTAAACAATAAATCTCAGCCTCTAGAGTGTTATGTCTGGAGATGTATTTTATTGATGTGACTTGTCAATAGCTATGACAGGGAAAAAATTCAGTTCAAGTTTCCCGTCAGAAATCGCGGAAAATTCGATTTTCCAAAAATCATTAGAAAATTTATATAAAATCAGCCTCTAGAGTGATATGTCTGGCGATGTATTTCATTGATGTGACTTGTCAATAGCTATGACAGGGAAAAAATTCAGTTCAAGTTTCCCGTCAGAAATCGCGGAAAATTCGATTTTCCAAAAATCATTAGAAAATTTATATAAAATCAGCCTCTAGAGTGTTATGTCTGGAGATGTATTTTATTGATGTGACTTGTCAATAGCTATCGCTGGAATAAAATTCAGTTCAACTTTCCCGTGGAAAATTTCGGAAAATTTGAAAAACAATCCAGCCGAAAGTAAAAAATAAATGTCAGCCTCTAGAGTGTTATGTCTGGAGATGTATTTTACTGATGTGACTTGTCAATAGCTATCGCTGGAATAAAATTCAGTTCAACTTTCCCGTGGAAAATTTCGGAAAATTTGAAAAACAATCCAGCCGAAAGTAAACAATAAATCTCAGCCTCTAGAGTGTTATGTCTGGAGATGTATTTTATTGATGTGACTTGTCAATAGCTATGACAGGGAAAAAATTCAGTTCAAGTTTCCCGTCAGAAATCGCGGAAAATTCGATTTTCCAAAAATCATTAGAAAATTTATATAAAATCAGCCTCTAGAGTGTTATGTCTAGAGATGTATTTTATTGATGTGATTTGTCAATAGCTATGACAGGGAAGAAATTCAGTTCAAGTTTCCCGTCAGAAATCGCGGAAAATTCGATTTTCCAAAAATCATTAGAAAATTTATATAAAATCAGCCTCTAGAGTGATATGTCTGGAGATGTATTTTATTGATGTGACTTGTCAATAGTTATGACAGGGAAAAAATTCAGTTCAAGTTTCCCGTCAGAAATCGGGGAAAATTCGATTTTATAAAAATCATTAGAAAATTTATATAAAATCAGCCTCTAGAGTGTTATGTCTGGAGATGTATTTCATTGATGTGACTTGTCAATAGCTATGACAGGGAAAAAATTCAGTTCAAGTTTCCCGTCAGAAATCGGGGAAAATTCGATTTTATAAAAATCATTAGAAAATTTATATAAAATCAGCCTCTAGAGTGTTATGTCTGGAGATATATTTCATTGATGTGACTTGTCAATAGCTATGACAGGGAAAAAATTCAGTTCAAGTTTCCCGTCAGAAATCGCGGAAAATTCGATTTTCCAAAAATCATTTGAAAATTTATATAAAATCAGCCTCTAGAGTGTTATGTCTGGAGATGTATTTTATTGATGTGACTTGTCAATAGTTATGACAGGGAAAAAATTCAGTTCAAGTTTCCCGTCAGAAATCGCGGAAAATTCGATTTTCCAAAAATCATTAGAAAATTTGCATAAAATCAGCCTCTAGAGTGTTATGTCTGGAGATGTATTTTATTGATGTGACTTGTCAATAGTTATGACAGGGAAAAAATTCAGTTCAAGTTTCCCGTCAGAAATCGCGGAAAATTCGATTTTCCAAAATTCATTAGAAAATTTGCATAAAATCAGCCTCTAGAGTGTTATGTCTGGAGATGTATTTTATTGATGTGACTTGTCAATAGCTATGACAGGGAAAAAATTCAGTTCAAGTTTCCCGTCAGAAATTTCGGAAAATTCGATTTTCCAAAATTCATTAGAAAATTTGCATAAAATCAGCCTTTAGAGTGTTATGTCTGAAGATGTATTTTATTGATGTGACTTGTCAATAGCTATCGCAGGAAAAAAATTCATTTCAAGTTTCCTTTGAGAAAATTAGGAAAGGCTGATTTTATGCAAATTTTCTAATGATTTTTGGAAAATCGAATTTTCTGAGATTTCTGGGAAACTTGAACTGAATTTTTTTCCTGCGATAGCTATTGACAAGTCACACCAATAAAATACATCTCTAGACATAACACTCTAGAGGCTGAATTTATACAAATTTTCTAATAATTGTTGGAAAATCGTATTTTCCGCGATTTCTGACGGGAAACTTGAACTGGAATTTTTTCCTGCGATAGCTATTGACAAGTCACATTAATAAAATACATCTCTAGACATAACACTAGAGGCTGTTTTTATTCCAATTAGAATTTTTTTTTGAGTTTCTCGAGTTTTCCACAATTTTTCACGAGGAACTGCAGCCAGGTTTTGCCATGTATATATTTGCCTATACATAGCTTGTATATTTATACCATGGTAAATAACCAAAACAAATGTTCAATTTTTAATTTTAGATGATTTGTATTCAATCAAAACAATAATACAAAGTCACTTTGTATATAAATTTCTTATAGTGGAATTTCAATGTACATTTGTTTTATGATGATTGATGCCATATAAGAGAAACAGCACGGCTTTGGTTTCTACTTGCATGAAAAATGCGAATAAAAACATGAATGATAATTTGTAAACTACCCTAACTGTGTTTATATGGTCTGTGCATTTGGTATAATATTTACAATACAAAACTAGCCTTTATCTGCATTAGTAAATACTATCGTTGCCTGTTTAATACCACGTTTACACCAGTAGTATAAAAGTATGTAGCAAAAAAATATCATGATGTAAACGCAAAGTATAATACTTTAATACTTTATCGAATATTTTTTTGCTATTTCATTATAATAGGTATCAAAAAAGTATGACACGTAAAACAAAACAAAAAAAACAATAAAAACCTGAAATGTCCGTTTCTTTGTTCATTTTTTTCGAGATTTTTCGTGTAAACAGAACAAAAAGATATATTATGGAAATCAAAATAATTTTAGCCCACGTTAAATAAATGACTTCTAAAAATCTCGAAATTATTTATACATCAAATAAACAATGTAGTTGTATATTATCTGAGGAGTGTTTTTTCAAAAGGTCGTATTTCCATTTTTGGTCCATTTTGATATTGCCACGGAATCGTGTTCAAATTGTTAGAACGCATCCCCCACAAGTCCAACACACTTCAAAACAACTTAATTCCCTTTCAAAAACGGTTTACATCTTCAGTGTTTTTTTCAAAAAGTACTTAATTCCATAATTTTATAAAGGTACTTCGATATAATTAGAAATATGAACCAAAACGGCACATTTCCAGTACTAATCAGTGAAATATTCATGAATTTTAAACAAAAATAACTTATTTCCATTACATCAGACTTTGTTTCAGTTACACTATAGTATTTTTTGTGCCGTTCGTCAATCTCTGTATCTTCTTTTTCTTTCTCATTATTATTAAACATACACAAGTGTTTTAATCATCCATTCACTCAAAATATAACGGTATTTTCGTATTTCTATTTCATATTTTCGTTACGCAGTTAGTAGCTATATGAAGTTAAAATTTTGTTTAGTCCTGTTTGAGATTGCACCGTACAATTACATGTACGTTATATACACGCTAAAAATTTAAGTAGCTCTGATATTCTATTATAAAAAAAGTGTTAAAGTATTATTGTTTGGATTGTGAGGATCATAGATTAAAATGAACGAAAATACCGTTGAACGGCTAAATAGCGGCGGACGAAAAACCAGATTGAATAAAAAACCAAGGTCGAGAAAAGAGTATGTTTATAGAATACGCAGTGGTGTTTGTACATATTAAATTAATTTGTGTGCTCGCTTTATAGGTACATCGACAATGACCCTTTATGTATAAATTTTAAAAAGCCATGTGCTCATAAAAGCGAAAATACTAAATTTCGCTGTGCTTTCTTAGACACTGACGTTATAGTGGCAAATCGTCGCAGATTCTTTACAAGTACTAAGAAAGTGGAGCAGGATATGTACCTTTCAAGATTATTAGGAATCCATGAACCAATACGTCGAAACAAGATTCCATTAAAACGTGAAAGAACGCGTAAATTGAGCTGTACCTATAACCTATATACCCGTAAGAAGAAACCTGTTCCAGTTTGTAAAAAACTATTCATGGCGGTATTTAGTATTAATGAAAAACGTATTCGTAATTTAAATATAAAGCTAATAAATGGCAAAATTCCCAAGGAAAATCGAGGGGGTGATCACCGTTCACATACGTCACTGCAAAAAAAGGAAAGCTTAAGATTTTTTTTGCGTAACCTACCCGCACGAGAAAGCCATTACGATAGGAATAAATGCAAAAGAATTTATTTAAGTTGCGATTTGTATCCCAAAAAGTTATTGAAGTTATATAACGACTCAGTTGCAACAGACCTCAAAGTCAAACAAGGCATGTTCTATAAAATATTTCATGGCGAGTTTAATATCGGATTTTCAACTCCGGCTACAGACGCTTGTAGTGTATGCATTTTATTGACAAATAAAATAAAAAGTGAACGTGATAAATTAAAAAAAAAATGAAATAATAACACAAAAACGTATCCATACTTTGCGCGCCAAAGCTTTTTATGACTTAATGAAACAGGATGTCCTGCATAGCATATCTTTGTGTTTTGACTTGCAGCAAGTATTGCCGTTACCAAGGACTCCAATCCAAGATTCCTTTTATGCTAGGCAAATCAGCTTATACAATTTTTGTATTATTAATTTAAATACTAAAAAAACAAATTTCTTTGTATGGGATGAGACCGAGGCACATCGAGGGGCTGTTGAAATCGGTTCAGCAGTTTATTCATACTTAAACAATTTAAACATTCCAGCAGATGTCAAAATAATTAGATTGTTCTGCGATGGTTGCGGTGGCCAGAATAAAAATAGCCATATTATCCACATGCTAATGCAGTGGCTTTTCTCAAAGTCTCCGGGAAATATACAAGAAATACATATGCATTTTCCTGTAAGAGGCCATAGCTTTTTACCAGCGGACAGAGTGTTCGGTCGAATTGAGAAAGAATTACGATTGTATCCTACAATTTCAACCAAAGAGGAGTATTTAGCAAAAATAAGAAATCATGGGGATCTGCACATTTTGGGTGATCAATGGAAAATTTTCGATATCAAAGGATTATTAAACATGTTAAATAAAATGGAGGGCATTCAAAATTTTAAAAGAATTTATATAAAAAAGAAGATATCGAAAAAAACTGGAAGACCTATCAACTGCCTATTGACGGGATACCAGCATTTTAAATTTCAATCTGGTGAAGAGAGGTGTGTTTCACTTTTGAAAAAAGGTAAACGCATTCCATTAGAAATTTCGGAGATTCTGCGATTTCAAATTCCATTGTCTTCAAACAAAAAGAAAGATGTACGCAATTTGTTACAAAAGATGTTTGGCGATAGTTGGAAAACATTAGAGGACCTTAGGTGGTATAAAAATATTATTGAATATCAAGCCTTATCTACTAATGATACGGATGAGTGTAAGCACAATAATGAATTGTGTGAGTGCAATGAACCAGATACAAATGAGATACGAATATAAATTATTCTGGATAAAACAAACAAAAAGTAAAGGCGATGAAATATATTATTTTTTGTATTTTATTTATTGAACCATCTTTAATAACCCATATAATGACACTGTCACAGGCCCAACCTGACATCTCTTTTGTATTCTCTGAAACAATTTTGTACGCATTGAGTAAAGGATGCAAATAGTCAAGCGCACCGAAAGATTGTTAAATTCAATAGTTTATGCCTTTAAGAGATTTAAGTGTACTCGCACCAATGGCAGGACTGACGTCGGATGTCTAATAGTTTCTTGTTATTTTATTTTTTTTGTGTTCAGCATCGAACTCGGAGAACCGCGGCATGATAGTAACACACTTTACCATCGCACTATAAATGACTATACATTTAAACCCCTTAAATCAAAATGAATTGTTTACAAAAGGACTTATTTTCAAATAGTTTTAAACAAAAAGGCTTAATTTTGAAAATATTGACCAAAAGGGCTTATTTCCAAACTAAAAAATAAAATAAAATGTAAATAATCTTTTGAAAAATTACAAAACAAATAACATGTGTTTCGAAAATAAATAAATTTTAATAATCAAAAATTAACCAGAAATAATTTAATAATTTCAACCCTTTGGAACATTTTTCAATTTTCTGAAAAAAACTTTTGTATGGAAATACGACCTTTTGAAAAAACACTCCTCATCTGTCAAAACAAATAAAATATAATATGGGGTTACACCGCAAATAGCAAAATAATATTTTGTGGTGTAAACTGAAAGAGAATTATAGTATATTAGCAAATAAGTATTTAACTATTAAAGTACCTATGGTGTAAACGTGGTATAAGCAAAAAAGAGTTTTATGTTAATTTTAGATTTTTCCTTTCTGTCCCCTTTCATAAATAAAAACTAAAACCCATTGATTTTTTAAATTTTTATTACTACATTTGTCGATTAACAAACACATTCAAATGGGCTAATTATTATTGGAACAGCGCAGCTTGTTCGAGTAAATACGTTTATGTTAGTTTGGTTGATTTTTATTTTTAGAGAATGCGATTATATTTGCTGCAAGTGTAAGAGAGAAACCATTTTATTTGCCTTGTGATTGAAAGAGGAAAACATCATGTATGTACATATTGTAAAGTTTAAACTTGCCCACACAAACACAAATTGGTTCGTTTCTATGCTTGCTATTTATGTATTTACTTCGTTATACATAATACTCTGCTATACAATTGTTGTTGCTTTTGGTTTACAGCCAATGTTAGTTAAACTTTTTAACGCAAAATACAAACAGCCGTCTATTTTAATTTATCATTGTTTGAGCCTTCTTGTAGTTCCTTATTTTATGTTATTGATTTACTTAATATTGTTTCTTATTTTCAATTTTTTTTATTTCTTATTTAAATATTAGTATTTTTGCTTTAGTTGTCTTTTTAATTTTGTAAAAGTTGATTAATTAATTAAGTTCGGTAGTTTTGGTGAATTTTTCTTATCACATTTTTTTTTAGTTTTAAATACATAAGGTTCCTACAGGATCAAGGCTTGGAAGCGCTTCTATCGTCTTCGATTTTGCAGGTAAGATTTATTTATTTAATATATTATAATTTTGGTTTACCGTTTATTTTTTTTTGTGGAGTGATGATTTAAATCTCCGGTTCAATAAGTCAACTTGTCATGTTATTTTTTTATGGTTGTTAGGAATATTATTTCAAATGAATGAATTTCTGTTTCATTAATTAATTTATATTTTTCTGCCGTTCTTTATAAACTCATTGTTTATTTTTATTTTTTTTAAGTAAATAATAAAATGTTTATTTAAAATGAAATACCCTAAAGTTTTGATAGTTGCATTTATTTAAAAGTATGTGTTTGTAAGAGAATAGTTTGGACCATGAATGAAGTGAGGTGAGTTGACAGTCGCATTACAGCGTAGCCATTCCCTTTATCTGTGAATAAAAACCTACGACCAAGAATAGTACCTCTTACGACTGAGCCGGGAGTGGGAATGGCTTACCAACAAAACAATTCACAGTTTTTTTTTTATGTTAACGGCGGCTAAGTAATTTTTCTCATTTAGTATCACCCATTTTAAAGCTAATGTTACAACTTCACCCCGGTGTTTTGATATAGTTTATTTTTGGCGTTAAGTTTGTAATTTTTGATTATTTGCACCCAAGATTGCACCCATTCAATATCATTTATATTCTATGTTTACTCGTACTCAGTATGGAGTACGAGTAAACATTTAACATTTTTTCGTACAATACTGTAAATGTTCGAAACATGTAAGTGGTATTATATTTGGGAACATTCACAAGATTTTGGGCATTACCTCTAATTTGGTGGGAATCAATAATACGAATATTCCGATTACCACTTTTGAAATAAAATAGGTGTAACACTTTATAAACGTAAAGATGCCGCACTGGAAAAATTTGCTGTTTAACAAATAATGGCCACGAATGGGTTAGTTTAGGCTTATTACATAAAATTCTAATCATATACTTTTTCAAGGTCATAATAGGTTTAATATCAGAATAGTAAACACCACCCCAACATGACAAACCATATTGAAGCTTCGAAGCACCAAAAGCGAAATAAATAATACGTAACAAGTCAGGACGACATAAACTTTTTAACAAAAATAACTTCCTAATGAATAACCAACAGTTAGATTTTAAAACTTTAACGTGCTCTTTCCAATTTAATCTAATATCAAATGTAATTCCCAGATATTTGAAACTTGTAACCTTTTGCAATATGACAACGCTAGGCCACATGTTGCTATACCTGTCAAAAATTACTTGGACAGGCAGAACTGTGAAATTCTACCCCACCCGCCGTATTCACCAGACATTGCTCCCTCTGATTACCACTTGTTCCGGTCGATGCAATCAGCCCTGGTACAGCAGCACTTCACTTCATATGAAAACGTCAAAAAATGGGTCGATGACTGGATCGCCTCGAAACCACCAGACTTCTTCCTTCAGGGAATCCGTTTATTGCCTGACCGATGGGCGAAGGTTATAGCTTCCGAAGGAGCATACTTTGAATAAAACATTCTTGCATTATACAAACGAATGTCTTTTATTTCAGTAAAAAAGGTCGGAAATATATTTGTACACCCCATACAATTTATAAATTGTATAGCATTTACAAAACTCTTAAAATCTAAAATTTTATAGAGATAATAGACATTTAATATGACTTATAAAATTTACAGTATCTATAGGATTTATAGAATTTAAGAAACTTATTGGATTTTTAAACTTTACAGAATTTGTAGAACTTATTGAATTTTTTAGGATTGTTATAATTTATAGTGTTTAAAAATTTTTAAATTTAAAGAATTTTTATAATTACTACAAAATCTATAAACTTTATAAATTCTATAAATTTTAAAAATTGTATATATCCTAATCGTACCTACGATTTAGTATCGTTCATACATATGAGCATTATAAACTTATCTAATCTTTTACACGAAATAAAAGAAATTTGTTGTTTTTTTGTAAAATTTTGATTTTTAATTTTTAATCAGAGATTATTTAAAAAAAACAATTCCGGAATTCCGAAATCGAAAACATTCAATTTCGAAAATTCCGGAATTACTTTATGGTTAAAATATGGATGCCCTACATTTCTGTGTACATTTATGACCTATATCTGCGTTATACGAGTATTGTATAATCTAGGAATGATTATACATTCCACACAAAATAACGAGGATGTGCTGTATCACACCCGGTACTGCTCAAAAAATGTATAATCTAGGAGTGATTATATGTACATTTACACCAATAAATAATAAGGAAACAATTGGCACTTTAAATAATTTGGTTGATTTGTAAATATTTATTTGGTAACTATTCAAAGTGGTTGGTTGGTACAGACTACTTGTTTGGTTGGTAATTGGATGTAGACTTGTTATTAAGATATTATAAAAGGTTAAGTAAAAATATGGAACAATACATAGAAATATAAATAGATATCAATAAATTTATACAATGCAAAAAAGAGCTAAAGCACATAATAACTACTCTAGAAAATTCCATATACTACGTTATATACAATAATTGGCAATGGACAATAATAATAATATAATATGCATGTAAATATACCAGCCAGACAAATATCAACTACACATATCACAAAATGCAATGCAAATTTTCCTTTAGCAAAAAAAATAAAAAAATATCAAGTCTTAGCACTTATCACTTTGCACTGTTCATTTTACAGTAACAGTTTGCACGATCGAAATTGTAAGTTAATTTGCGTTTATTGCAAAAAAATTTTATTATTCTAATAACTTATTTTTGATATAAATGTTATTTCGTAAAATTAACAACTATAAGTGATTATTTTTTACTAATCATTAATATAAGAGCAGTAGCAACGAAGTTTTGCAAAGTACCAGTAAAATTCTTAGCACTTAGCAAAATACAATTTTTTGTCGTCTTCCATTTTGCAATCCGCAACAAAAAACTCACCAACTGATGATACTGCGGATCTTGTAAATTCAGACTGCCTCACAGTCATATCGATATTTAGAGTAATGATTTTGGTAGTGTCGTTTGCATTTTGATATATGGCATCGCCTCCAGCTCGAACGTTCGATCGCTTATACTGAATTATACAATTGAAATTAGGGATACTGACTGACTCTTCATTGGATAACCAAGTTACATTTCAAAATAAAATATTCGATTGTTGGATAATGGAATCAGTGAGATCAATGGAGTGAGCACGAAGACTTTGATAATTAAAATTACAGTTAGCCACAAAATTTATCACACCTAATAATTTTTATGTTAATTTATTATTGATATTTCTGATGTTGAAAATGAATTGTATTTTTAATTTGTTAAATAAATATTTAATAAACTGTTGAATTTAAAAAGGAAAAACTAAAAAAATTTATTTTATTTTGGTGTAATAAAATATTAGCATCTTATAAAATCATGATCAATTATGAGAGTCACTGTATATACTCTCAATTATTTTCTGTGGCGAATAAAATCTAACTAAATATTGTAAATAAAAAAAAATATTTGTGTTCGGTAAGTATTGTAATCGCGAAAAAAAATTTGTTTGTGATTTTCACATTTCTCGAAGAATTAGGTTACCAGCATCCAGAAACATCGATCAGAAAAATGTCGTGTTCGTCCTTCTCTCCTTCCATACTTCCGTCCATCCAGTCGCATATTTTTATTATTTTAGCTTTGCCTCCCATTCTCACAAATATTAATAGTTTTGGTCGAAATTTGATACAAAGATAAGCAGTTTGTGATAACATTTAGATCCATTCGAGTATAGAATAGAGGGGGTTGTAGTGGAAGAGAAAATTGCCAACTGATTTTCTCAAAAACGGGACCGACGATTTTTTTGTTATGTTGATGATAAATTTTTGACGCATTACGTGGGGGTCATTTTGACATAAACGAAAAATTTAAATTTATTTATCTGTTAAAAAAATATTTTTCTACAATTAATACACTTTGCAAATTCTAGCAATTGTTCCCTAGGTGTCTGCAAGATAAAATGAATAGATTACCGTGTAATATGGAATTTAAGTTTCTAAATTTACCTAAAATAATATTGCTAACATTTAAAAATAATTATATCTAGTAAGCTTTTAAATATAGCAACATATTTCAGTTTCTATGACATTGACATTTTGAATGATAATGGCTTAGCGAGCAACTTCATCCTGTTAAATTTTGTTGCATCGTAAAAATTCACTCTAATCAGATCTTCATAATGCCCCTAAAGAAGTATAACTTAAAAAAAAAAAATTATGGTCACCCTACCATAAGGCACTGTGACTGTGAGTAAAAGAAAGGGATTCAAAATAATCAACATAACAAAATCATATAATTTTAATTGCCCAGGTAATTGGGAAACAACAAATAAAGTTTTTGTTTAACGAATGAGTAATTATTTATAATCTGGGTCATACCTTTACTTGGTATTTTGTGGGCAATCCTCCAAAGAACCCCACAAGGTATAAAATCCTCCACAGTTTTTTTACCCCGATATATTTAGAAGTAAAATTTATTATTATGTTCAATACTCACTTGAGTCACTATACGGGTTGCATCATGATAACACCAGCACAATAATCGTAAACCAAGCGTCGAACTTATTCGATCGGGATTACTTATGCGACTCTAATTACGTCACATCGCATAAGATACACCCAATTCCCATAGTCGTATTATGTCATTTTTCATGACTTTAGTCACGTCACATCAATTTTCCTATTCTCTTAGTCGTTTGTTACGTCTAAAGTCACTTTATACGACAGATGTCATTTGAATTTTGTATGTGACAGGAGACTACAACAAAATCTAATGGCGAAATTTTAGTCGTATTATACATGTTTTAAATGTTTTTAATTGTGCAATTTTGTACACTTCTTTAATTAAGTTGTTGTGTAAATTAATACTTTTGTGTTGTAAAACGATTTTATGTGTAATTCGGCCGACATCTTTATAGTTACAGTCGTGTCACTTGAATCGACTTCAAGAATATCAATTTGCATGTTGCGTGAAATGATACGACTATGGGAATTGAGGTGGTGTTATTCTTTAAAGTCGGCAATAATTACAATTATTAAAATCTTTTAAGAACAAAAAAATTCTTAATTTATACAATCTGTTTAAAAATTGCTAAATTAACATATATGTAGAACAAAAATTGCATCCCTCAATTTTGTTTTTATTACGGACAGAGAACAGGATGTGACGTGACTACCATAAGTAGTAACAGAGCACGAATATCAGAATTGGAGTATTGGAGTCTAAAAAACCATAACTTTTCACAAATTGTTCATTTTATATAAGATTACTTCCTTACACTTTTATTAATTAACCAAAAAAAATTTTAACGACGCAATCTACACTAAATTACGCGACAAACAAAACCGAACTGACATTTCAATTTTGTTTTTTGTTTTTTATGTTTTAGCTATTTCAAATTTTACACTAACTTTGAAAATGTGTGTATTGTTAAATCGCGAGCAACTTCATTTAAATTTAACTTTATAAATATTTCATATTACAATAAGTTAATGATTGTTTTACATTAATATTTAGGCTAATAATTAATATAAATTAAATACTTTCATATTTCAGCTAAAAAATGCCACAATTTAATTTAAATTATGTACATATGTACACACTTCTTCTACTCAAATTGTGTCTGCGAAAAATAAAATATTAAGAAAAGTAAAATATTTTAATAAACACCATAAAGAAAAATAGAATAAGAGAAACTACGTAGGCCAAATCTCTCTAGTGATGCCAGCGCACGTAGTTTTTTACATTGAACCTTATTCAAGATCTTTTATAGAAATGAATCCAAGCAATCAAACAAACACAAAGCAATTTACTTTGTCTGTATGCTAAATTTTTATATTCGTATTTATCAAGCTTTGCTATTGGCTTTGTTTGTGTATAACAAAATCAAAAACCTAAACAATTTACAAGGAGAAAATAAAAATAAAATCTATTTGTGCCTTCTGCGTTAGTATTTGTAATCTTTATAAATGAAAAAGGCGTAGCTATTGGCGGATTGTTGTTGTTTATTGTAGATTTATGCGAATGTATAATAAAATCACCGAAATAATACGTTGTTCATTTTCTTCTTTTACAAGAATTTAATTGAAATTTTTAGAACGGCCTGCCTAAATCAAATTAAATCTTACACAAAAGCAATATAAGTAAAATTGTGTGTATGTGAAAATACATTAGCGAATTTAATAAAAATTTGGTTTTAACAATTTTCGTACCTACAAAATTTCGGTTTTTCAAAAATCATAAATTTAAAAATCTCGGTTTTCAAAATCTCGGTTCTAATCGCGGATTTGTTTTAGTTTTTAAAATTAAATTCCCCATTTTCCAGAATTTATAGAAACCGAGATTTTGAATCACAGAGATATTTTAGCCTGACGAAATATCCCACCAATCTTGATTTTTCGAAAACTTTAAAATTAAATTCCCCATTTTTCCGAATTTATTATTTGTTGATATTTTAATTTTAAAATTGCACTCCCCATTTTCCAGAATTTATAATTTTCAGTTATTTTCGTTTTAAAATGGAAAATCCCCATTTTCCAGAATTTTGAAAGTGATGGAGGGGATTTTGAAATCCAAGATTTTGTCATCCAAGATTTAATACCCAAACCCAAAAACTTCTAAAATTCTCTCTTGAGAAAGCCCAACTAAATGTATACTAAGCCATCGTATATATATATATATATATATATATATATATATATATATATATAATATGGTTATGATCTCAACTGGAAATAGTAGTGGTAAGAAACGAAAAAAATTGAATTTTTTTTATATGGTTTCTCGTAGCGACCAATACACTAACCAGTATATATTTTTAAATATGTGTAAGAGACCTATACAACACAGTCAGGCTTTCTGAAGAGAGAATTTTAGCAGGTTTTGCCCAACCCCATATACACAAACACACATATGCAAACATACATACTCACTCATACACACTCAAGCAAGCAACCCGCAACCAGATACATAATCGCAAATTTCATCAAAAGCTCGGTTTTGAAATTTTTTTATTAATTCGGGCGGCTCGAATTAATAAAAATTTATTTTTCAAACCCGAGCTTTTGGGAACGGAGATTTTCAAAATCGAGATTTTGAAAACCGAAATTTAGAAATCCGAGATTTTGAAAACTGAGATTTAAATACCAAGATTATGTAGCCAACCCATTTAATACAACTCATGTACTAGATAAACAAAATATGTAATAGAAAAAGATAATTAAGGAAATGATAACGAAATTGAACGAATAGTTATGATTGAACAGATTTAATTTAGAGAGGATACAAATGAATTTTAGAAAATTACCTAAGTAACTAACACGAAAATAATAAGATGTATGTATGTACATATTGTAAACATCTCTTTTCTACATAAAGCAAAAATAGTAAAATATTCTAAATAAATTTAGAAGTAAAGAGTGTAAATAGGATAAAGCTATGTAAATCATAGTTCGGATATCTCATTTCAACATATGGATGCTAATTTATTTTACTATTTCTGAAATAATGGGACATATCTAGATACCACATTTTTGATATTTTATTTACAACTTTATTAATTGCGTAAAACTGAATAAGTTAAAAAATTAGTTTTTTTCAAACTCGCATCGTTCTGATTTATAAACGCAGTGTTTTCTGATTATTTTTTTTTTAGATTTCAGATAACTAGTTTTGATGAAAATTTTCTCGAAAAATATAAAAAATTATGTAAAATGACTTCAAACAGCTTCAAATTTGAAAACGAATTGCATGAAAAAATAAAAAAAATGTTTTTTGCAAATATCCAGATTTGGTTAATTCCACAGAATTTATCCATGCTAATGTTTCCCAGTGTGCTTACAAATTCGACATAAACTTTATTATTTTGCTAAATTAAATTGTTCGATTTTTAATTTTGAGGAATTAACAAATACATTTTTAATTAATAAAAACAATTAAGATTTTTTCAAAGAATGTCAGGTAGACTTTAATTTTGTTTTTAAGGAAATGCATATATAAATCCCCCGGTTTACGGACAATATGCTTTCCCCAAAAACTGTCCGTAAACCGAAAATCCGTAAAAGGAAACGTTTATTACTATATCTTATTGAAAATTTATAAATGCGTTGTAACTAGTGAATAAAATCCGAAAAACGAAACCAACTTTACCATAATTTAGCACAAATAATGAAAAAATACGTGTTTTTCATCTGCGTTACACTGAACTTATGTACTTTTATAAAGGGAACTGTAAAAAATACAAAAGTTATAGTAAATTGAAACGAAACACAAACCATTTTTTCATTTTAAAATAATCAAATAATTTCATACAAATCATAATTTATTTTTACTTTTATTAAATCTAAATTATAAATCTAACGAAGTTTACAATTAATTGTCTGAACTGCTGAACTGTTCATCGGAACTGCCACTAAAATTTGCACCAGCACATTTTTCAATAGCATTTGCTTCAGTAGTTTTAGAAATAAATGGAAAAGCTTTTGACATTTTACTTGCACAAATCATGTTGAAGTTGAGTTTACCGTCTATCGTGGATCAGTAGTTTCTTTAACTAGCGTGAACAGCTCTTCAGTGAAAGTATGCTCATTATCATATTCCAAGAGTTCAAAAATATCTACGGTATTTACGGGCATTGTCAACGTATAACAGAGCCCTGTTTGAAATATTTTGATCAGTGTTGGATTTTGTAACTGAATTTGTAAAATCATTATTTAACCATTCCTCAAAAATTCGTGTAGTCATCCAGCCTTTTTTGTTTGAGTGCCAAATAATTCCAAGTTGTTACTTATTAATATTTTTGAAATTCTGGGGAGTTTCTGAATAACAGATTAGAATTTCCTCCAATCAAAATTGCAATTCGATCTTTAGCTGCCTTGAATCCTGAGATGTTTTTCGTCTTTGGCGTTACCTGTCTCATCGACATTATACACCTGCTGTAATATGTATCCATCCACCGGCTTGTACAATTTTTAAAAACTCCTCTGGATAGCGCTTTGCTTTTTCCTGAATTATCATGGTGCTTAATGGTATGTTCCAGTAGTTTGATGGTCTATCCACGCACTTGAATCCACACCAGTTTGTGAATGAATTTAATAAACCAATTGTTGCGGTTAATAGGTGCAGGTACAAATTCATCCAGCGATTGAAATAATAGTAAGACTAATTATAGAAAGCGTACATCATATTGAGCAAAAAATTTCCTATCGTTACTTTCAAAATATGGCTTATCTGGCTGTTGTTTGCAGATATCATTTTTTTGTTTAATTCCACAGAATTATACAGCGACTACAATAGGAAAAAATCGCTTCATTGATATAAAAATTCAAAAGTACATTTTAAGTTTTTTTTCTCTTGAAACTAGTTATTTATTTTTACGAAGGATCGTAGTATGTGTAATTCTGTTCATGTGTGTAATATCTGAAAAACCCTAATAAAAACATTCTCAACATAATGATATTTTGTAAAGAAAGTCAGCTGATGTAGGTACTTTTTTTATAAATCATTTTGTTATAGTGTGTCAGTTTTAAGGCGTTTTTGGTTCCCTCGAAATGAATTATCATCATCGAAAAGGATCATAGTAGGCTTAGACCTACTCTTATACATATCTGTTCCATTTACAAATGGAAATTTGGCAAAATATAGAAAGAGATAGGTCCCATTATTTCAGAAATAGTAAAATAAATTAGAATCCATATGTTCAAATGAGATAATCGAACTATGATATACATAAGTACATACATAGCTTTATCCTATTTACACTCTTTACTTCTAAATTCATTTAGAATATTTTACTATTTTTGCTGGGTTGGGTTCGAAATCTTGGTTTACAAAATCTTGGTTTTCAAAATTTCGGTTTTCAAAATCTCGATTTTGAAAATCTCCGTTCTAAAAAGCTATGGTTTTGAAAAATAAATTTTTATTAATTCGAGCCTGAATCATCATCAAAAGCCCGAATTAATAAAAATGAATTTTTCAAAACCGAGCTTTTGAGATCAGGTTTGCGATTATGTACATTGTTGGGGTTGGCTATAATATCTCGGTTTTCAAAATCTCGGTGCTACAAAATTTCGGTTTTTATAAATTCTTGAAAATGGGGATTTTCACTTTAAAACGAAAATAACCAAAAATTATAAATTCTAGAAAATGGGGAATTTAATTTTAAAAACTAAAACAAATCCGCGATTAGAACCGAGATTTTGAAAACCGAGCTTTTGAAAACCGAGATTTTTAAATTTATGATTTTTGAAAAACCGAAATTTTGTAGAACGAAAAATCTTAAAACCAAATTTTTATTAAATTCGCTAATGTATTTTCACATACACACAATTGTACTTATATTGCTTTTGTGTAAGATTTCATTTGATTTAGGCAGGCCGTTCTAAAAATTTCAATTAAATTCTTGTAAAAGAAGAAAATGAACAACGTATTATTTCGGTGATTTTATTATACATTCGCATAAATCTACAATAAACAACAACAATCCGCCAATAGCTACGCCTTTTTCATTTATAAAGATTACAAATACTAACGCAGAAATAGATTTTATTTTTATTTTCTCCTTGTAAATTGTTTAGGTTTTTGATTTTTTTATACACAAACAAAGCCAATAGCAAAGCTTGATAAATACGAATATACAAATTTAGCATACAGACAAGCATACGATTTAGTAAATCACATTTTCATGCGAATATAACATAGTAGGTAGTACACCAACACAAATGTATCATGTTTATAGAATAGAATAATACAACAATTATTTTGCTTGTTGTTTTTGTTTTTTCCGATCTTGAATCGAGTACAAAAAAATAGGATATATGCTTTGTCGCTAGTTTCGTTAAAGAATAAATAACTAATTCACCGTAATCTCTCTTATACTATTTTTCTCTATGTAAACACAAAATTATGAAAAGAACCATTTTAATGTAAGATGGCACTTGAAGCAGTAAATACAAAAGTGTGTTTAATTTGGTTAACTGTATCTAAAATTAGAATATGTATATGCATACATAAATACTACATCAGCTAAATTATAATTAGTTAATCTTAAATGCAAAAGTTAAAAGTTTATGAATAATGAAAAATAAAAAGTATGTATGTACATTCAAAATTTCCAACATACGTATTTTACTGCCATCTATTGTAAAAGCAAATAAAGAATTTAGCGAAGAGCAAAAGGTTTTTACAATTTTTAATTTTTACGTTTTGTAAATTTTAATATTTGAAAATTGAAATTATATCGTAAATTAAATTAGTTAAAAGTTAGACAAATAAGCGGCCCCATTCAAAACACTTTTAATTAATCGCATATTTTTCAGCACACACTTCCCGGCCAGATAACTGTGTATTGCCGATTGCGAACGGGAACACGAAATAAAAAACCTGAAGGTTTAATTCTTAATTGAAAGTATTGATACATTCCTTCAAATTTATTAAACAAATAACGCTACGTCAGAGATTATTCATGTGGCGTTTCCAACATAGAACTCTGCTCGTTCATCTCACACTTCTCAATTTTCACCATCATACGATCCTTGGTTCTAAAATATTTCCGAATGAATGGCGCCAGTAGTACTGCATTAACATTACGCGGATTTTGCCTACCGAATAAGAACGAAGCAAAACCAGCTACAATTATGGTCATCAATGCCCCGATAAAAACGTACCACAAATATGATACGTGATAAATTTGTGGCTCGACTGGATCTGTATCCGCCCTAATTATTGATTCTCTCATTATAGACGTAAAATTGTAAGTGCAGCCATGTATCGACGTTGGTTTCTGGTTGAACACTAGCTCTTTTCTGAGAATCGCCATTTGACCTTTTATTGTAATCCAAGCCATTACGATTAGACTAAATACTCCACCGAATAGAGCACTGTTGCTGTTTATCCACGGCAGGAGTAGGCCAATTAAAAATATGCCAAATAGTGGACCCGAAGTGCAACCCGTTACGGTTAATTTTAGTTGAAGAATGGCACCAAAAGACTCCACGATAAATACAAGGCCAATACAAATAAGTCCCGAGATGAGTACAACACCACGCATTATGATATTTTTGATAAATCCGGAAAGCTGTTTGTTTGTTAACGTTTTTACAAAATCTTCTAGAATAACAGCCGAAAGAGAATTCAAAGTCGTCGACAGAGTACTAAGTGATGCACTGAAAATTCCGGACACAAACAATCCAGCTACACCAGGAAGATTTTTAAGTATATCCATTACGAACACAGGAAGTAGTTGATCTTTTGATCGGGCCAATCCGGTTGTCACTGGATCACAATCATGATAAGTGGCATAGATTAGCAACCCAATATAGAAACATAATGCAAATAGAATGATAATGGTTATCGTAAATATCCAAAGTGCTTTCCGTGCTGCCTTTATACTCGGCAGTGAGATATATCGTTGAATATATATCTGATTGATCGAAATCGATGTACTGAAATGGAAAGAACCACCAATTAGAACGACGAGAAATGAATGCCTCACCGTTGGATCGAGAGTTAATGAAGGAATTTCGATTCGACCACTTTCAAAATTTCGCTGCCAAATTGTATTAAGCCCACCAATTTCTAGTGTGCCTTTGATCAAAATAAGGATTAATATGACACTCATGATTACGGTTTGTACGACATCCGTCCAAACAACGGCTTTCATTCCACCAAGTGTTGTATAAAATATACAGACGAGACATGTGATTACAGTAATTATATGAATGTTGATACCTGAAACTATTTAAAAACAAGCGATAATGAATACAGAAATTGTATTTTGCAGTCACGTATTACCTTGATTAAAAGCTAACGCCGTTGCATACAGTACAATCGGCATATTAAACATGTTTGTCAGAATAAAAATAAATGCGCCCAGATACCGCATTTTACGATCAAATCTCGCCTCCAAATACTTAATATATAATCCAAACATTAAATTTAAACAATCACCAAACCACGCTTTAGTTCATATAAATACCTCATACGATGACGTCAACTTTAGATCCAGATAAACTGGGATGAATAGGTAATGTACACAAATTGCACCTATCACAATCGCAATTAAATCAAATACAAATTCTGTGCCATACACATACATTTCGGTTGGTAGACCAAGGATTGATACACCAGAAAATAAGGTCGCCGCTAACGACACAGCAATCGGGAATACACTCATTGTTCGCCCACCAACGAAATAATCCAATTAGATTGACTCCTCCCGCCAATGATTAGATTGACGATTTTTCTGCTTATCTTGTACACCAAAGTACAATCCAATAACAGACGACAAAACAAGCATTGCAATAAAAAATCCATAATCGATAATACCAAATCGTTGCATACGCGAAACCAGTTCCGTAACATTAATAACATTATCACTATCACTACTTTGACTATTAGACATAATTTTGGCTTAATAAAATTGCATAAATTTGCAAATGCATCGACCTATCCGTATTGGTGATGAAAGAAAACTGTGCAAGCTTGTTACAAATTTCTTAATTTTTCTCTTTGCTTTACACCAAAAGTTACAGTAAGAATAAAGATATTGCACATTGGCCAAAATGCAAGGAAAAATGTTGAGTAGTGTCTGACAATAAAACCATTTGTTTTATAGGTCTTGAAAGAATCCTATCTTTAGAGGAAGACCCAGTTTGAAATTGTTTGACTTAGATTTTGCTGATTTATACGTATACGCAGGTAACGTGATTTTGAAAAATCTGTAAAACCGTACATTTTCTGTAAAATGAACAGAAACCCAAGCAATCAAAGTACGCATTGGCACAACTATGATATTACAGAGGTATAAGAACCGCAATCGATGCACAATTATAGATTTTGGATTTTTTTTTGGCGCAAACTTCAAATTTATCTGACACCATCTCATAAAAGCGAAGTGAATGGAACAGTGGCGAGAGTTTTTGCAACCGTTATAGAAATACAAATAACGAGATGCTTGCAAAATGAGTACAAAGACTTGACACTGAAGGAGTTAGTCAACATTACTGTCGATAGATGTAATAACTCATTCAGTACATTCAGTTATTGACAAAAAACCAAATGACATATTTTTTGCTCGAACACAATGTATCAACTATCAAAACTTGTTAAACTCAGGGATGCTATCCTATAAGGTTCGTATGGGTTCACACGGACCTGTTGATGTGAATTGTCTGGTTCGCGTATACGCATGTATGTGAATTTCGGCAAGAGGAAGGTCGTGAGCATAGTGCGATTTTTTTTTAATAGGTGGCGCACCGGCACGAGTCACACTACCAACTCTCGCGAACCGCTAAACCGATCGTCATAAAATGTTTACCATGTATAAGTTGCATGTCCAGAACCAAACTTACAATATTTTTGAAGGTGTTGGATCCCGCGGTCTAGGGGCCCCGGTACAAATTTACCTAAAATTAAAATTTTTTTTTAATTCTTTGACGGGAATGAGTTTAGGAGGAACTTTTATGAAATTAGTGACATGCTTCAATCCGAGGGGTCTGTCTCCTGGATCAAACGAACCCTCCTTAAGTTTCCACACCATTCGTACAATAGGTTTCAAACTTTGGATACTGATTTTATACCAATGAGCCCGTTATTCCCGATTATTTAGTTAAGAACAGTGGAATAAAATAAATGTTGCTGACTATTTCTCAGGTATGTACCTGGGGCATTTGCATTTAAATCTCACACGTTCTTGTCCCCAAGCATTTTTTTTGCCCCATAGCATTTTACAGATAATTTTTAACGGGTATAAGTTAAGTATTTGATCACAATACTGAAATTTATGAAAATGAATTTTTTTAAATTATGTTGGACTTTTATTTTTAAAAAAACGAGTTTTTTTGTCATGAACGTTACTTTACTTATTTTAGATAAATTGTGAAATTCACAAACATAAATTTAATTTATCGACGTTTATTCATATTGATAATATGTATGTCTACTTTCAAATGGTATATTTAATCTTTTATATTTTCAAATTAATAATAATAATTTTAAAAATAAATAACGTAAAACGAATTTTTAGGTAACGTTCATGACAAAAAAAAATTAAAATAGCACAAAATACAGTCAAACTTGGATATAAAAAATCGGGATATAACGAAAGCTTTGTTATAAGGAACTTATATAAAATCCCAAACTTCGATAAATACATCGAACTTGGTTATAACGAACCTCAATGCACTAAAAATTTTGTTCGTTATAAGGAAGAAACGTTATATCAAGAGATCAATTTACCTACATTTGTATGTACAATACATATTTTTCGAAGTTTGGGATTTTATATAAGTTCCTTATAACAAGACTTTCGTTATTATCACGAATCCGTATATCCAAGCTTATATACAAATGTAGGTAAATTCATCTCTTGAATAACGTTTCTTCTTTAAAACGAACAAATTTGTTGGTCCCTTGAGGTTCATTATAACTAGGGTTGCCACTCGTCCTACTTTACGTAGGACAGTCCTACAATTGAATCGTTTATTCTTGAAAGGGCTCATGTCCAATTTTTGTCAAAATTAGTATTATGACGGTTTTGTATATCATAGACACTTACATACGTTTTATGACAAGACGAAATTACCATATGGTTAATGGAACGGCAGCTACCTTGCAAAAAAAAATCATTTATTCTAGAAAGGGCACATGTCCAGGCCATGTGCTCTTTTATACTAAACTAATATTTAAAAAGAAGAAACGTGAAAAAGAGAGAGTTAATCATTAGTTATGTAACGATTATCTTTCTTGTAACAATTAACCGTAATTCACATTAAATAATTAAAACAAACATCGACATCATTTTAATATATAAATTATTAATTTGATTAGTTTGAAATTTATGATTTTTAATAAATACACATTCTGTTTTTGATTTTAGAAATTATTCCATCTGAGGCTGTTTACAGAATGGTTAAAAATGAAATAAAGCTGTTTTTTGGGGTTATTTTTCAATTATTTCAAGAATAAACGATTCGTTTATTATGTCCATGCTTTAAAAATGAGCATAAAAGATGAAATAATTGACAAATAACCTCAAAATTCAGCTTAACACTTCATAGCGCCTCACATTTTCATCAACAAACTCAAATTCCCTCCTAAACTTATTTTTGTTGACAATATATAGTTTTTTTTATTTCCTGAATAATTTGAAAAACTGGACATGAGCCCTTTCAAGAATAAACGATTCATGTGTTTAGTTCAAAATTTGTCAATCTGTGTGTTTAAAATCAAAAGAAAATATATATTAGCTAGCAATTTATTTATTATTTCAAAATAAACAAGAAATGTCAAATAATTTAGGTGGCGGATTTACAATGCAAAATCATTTCTAGTCATGCAGTTGGTACTAAAACCATTTAAAGTATTCATTTAGGCGCATGTTATAAATGTAAGCGCCAAATGTTGTACAGCGTCAAATAGATCCACTAAAATAAACTTTCGACAAAAAATCTACTAAAAAATGAGTCAATCACACACCAGCAATCGCAGAATAATGATCAAGCATTTTAGCGTAGTGAAGCCATTTGTAATATTGTGAAGTGTTAAAGCCATTTATAAAAATAAACCAAATCATTATTATAACGTGGTGCAGTCATTATTCTTTTATTCATAAATACTAAATACCGAAAGAGCTATAGAACTTTAATCGTGTTCCCTTTCATTCATTACCTTACATCAGATTTGTGTGAGCGGATAAGAAAGCAGATAAAGATAATAAGAAGGGAATACGCAGCAAACACTGTGATTTATTTTGGTTTGTAGTTAATCCCCGAAGAAAAGATCTATTGGGCAGGTAAATATATTTTCCACTATAGTTTAGTATAGCATCCAAAGAAATACGATACCACGACGACGATTTATTGGGCGAAATACACGTAAATCGCTCAGAGTTAGAGCTGCGCGAGGAACTGAGACCCAAGAACAACGCTCATAACTATTACAAAGCAATCGCATAAATTTAGCGCGATCACAAGCACTGCAAACAGATGATGGGTGTGAATTACGTTTAAGTGCCGCTCGGCTACGCTATCAAACGTTACGAGCTAACGAACAAGATGAGCAACGTGCAGCACGTCGGCAAACTAATCGAGTGGAAACTGCACAATCACGATCCAGAGAACCGTCGAACACCGGCAACAACGACGTGCAAGTGATCTCAGAACAGAGAACAACAAATCGTTTCGTTTGAACGCATTGCATTTCAATACCATTCGGAAGTTGATTACCATTCACATCCGTTCATTGAAATTGGACCAATGAACAAAGTGTATTCCTATTGCAAAGCAATAAAATACAACAACGAAACGCCTGGCATGTGCTGTTCATTAAAAGTTGGCACATTGAAACCAATTTTGACGGTATGCCCAGGTAGGATAATACGTTCCATAACGTATTCCTCTTAATGCTGACGTACGCCTGTTGGAAGTCTATGAATAGACTGTGTACTTTTCATAGCATTTCTCCAGCACAATCCTCAGCATAAAAGTTTGATCAGTCGTTGATCTATTTGGCCGAAAACCACATTGATAATCACCCAAGATCCTCTCGCTGTAAGTTGATAACTTTGCTGCGACTACGTTGGCCAAAACCGTGTAGCCCGTGTTCAGCAAAGCTATACCGCGATAGTTGTTGCAGTTCAATCGATCTCCCTTTTTACCAAGTGGACAAATAAGATCTCCCACTCTACTGGGATTTCTTCTCTAGACCAAATTGTTGATATTAGCTCAAACATGCGGTAGAACAGATAGTCACCACTGAACAGATAATCACCACTGTGTATCTTGTAATTTTTCATCTGCGATATCACATTCCGCATTTCATCATATGATGGAGGAGGTGGTGGTGTCATCTCGGCATTAATATCGCGTTGAAGCAAGAGGGGTTTTTGCTCGGAAGGTGGTGCCTGTTTATTTAAAAGTGAGGAGAAATAATTTCGCCACACTTTGAGGACAGTTTTAGTGCCCATTTTCAACTCACCGGAATTGTTGCGAATACTGTTGCTACGTGGATGAAAGCCCGAATCTTTCAGGCTAGAATTTTGGATGTTGCGTGCCTGTTGTTCGTGCCATTCCCGTTTCTTCTGTCTACAATGCCGATCAGCAATTCTCCTCGCAGTCATGTAAGCGTTATCGAATTGTCTTGTTCTTTGCGACAGATTTCGTTGTCGTGCGCGATCTTTTTCCCGAATAGCACCAATACAATCTTCATCAAACCAGAGATTTATAGGTCTTCATGGATTTTGGCATATGCTGGACTTTGAGGCATCGGGTTACCGCCGTTTTGATAATGTCCCACTGTTCTTGAACGGAGTCAGGAAGTGGTTTATTTTCCAGGATTTCTGATACAGTCATCCCGTAGGTGGTTCTGGCAAATTGATTGCTCAATGCTGCAGTGTTTCAACGAGTGATGCGCTGGAAGCGATGATTATATGTGACTGATAGATGAAATTTTAATTCAGCAACTATCAAGAAATGGTCTGAATCAATGTTAGATCCACGTTTAGTTTTGATGTTTTTGCTAGAAAAATGTCTCTTGGACAAAAGGATGTGGATTTGGTTGACCGTTGTCCCCTCGTTTGATTTCCATGTCGTGCGAGTTCCGTTATTGTTTGATGTATGTGCAAGGACTTTGGGCCGATAGTGCTCGATAATTTGAGCATTGAAGTCGCCCAAAACAATTTTAATGTCATGTTCCGGAATTTTGCTCAGAACGGTTTCGAGCTTGTCGTAGAAAGCGACTTTAATTTGATCAGGCTTCTCCTCGGTGGGGCATGAACGTTCACAAATGAGATGTTAAGTCTATGAAATCTGAGTGTACAAATCCTATTACTGACAGTCATGAAGTCAGTCACAAATTTACGACATCGATTACTAATCAAGAAACCGATGTCAAATTCATGTTTATCCATGTTATGTATTGCTATGACAGAGAGTTAGTCCGAAGCAACTATAATCGGTGATGTCATTGCCGTCATTTTTCCATCACTCAAACACAAATCAAAATGAACTGACCAACATCTCACCAAACCTTAATATAACTCTTGTAAAAATTGGAAGAGTATTGGGACCTAGATGGACATCATGCAGCCTAAGAGCAGCTCTTGGTGTATGGCAAAGCTATCCAGCTTTATACTTGTTTGTTTCCTAAACAAAAAATTTTCAGGAATGGCAAAACATGTACAAAATAAATGTTTTTTAGTCGATTTGCCACTTATGATTGACATTCTTCAGGAGTGCTCGGCTCTCTCCAACTCCCTACAAGCCAGATCTATAAATATTCCCAATGGAGATAATTTATCAGACGTACAATTCGGGTTTTTGAAAACCTTCAAAATCGTCACGGTCTTTACGAGCAAAGTGTGGATGAACTAATGAAAACAGAAGCCTACAAAAATATAAACTTTAACGAGAACACAATTTATGGAAGTCTTCCTAGAGATGCTCTAATCGATAGCGTCATAAAAAATTTAAAATTGAGACTAATGGATTGTACAAATTTCCAAAAAAATTAAAAGAAGCCAAATATTGACAACGGAAAAATTTACAAACTTGCAAATTTACTAGAGCCAAGCACATGGAACATTGAAGAAAAATTTGACGAATTTCATGATATTTTTAAATATGACATCGATAAAAACGATTTTCGAAATTATATAGAACTATATAGTCATAAAAAATAATGGGAATCCTGAATCTAAAACAATCCCCACCAAAATACAAAAAGCTACAAATATTTAATACGATTGCCGTTAGCAGTGCTGAAGCAGAAAGAGGGTTTTCGTTAATGAAGTTAATAGTAACGGTTATTAGAGCAAGATTAACTTTTCCGAATCTATCAAATTTAATGACTTTAAAGCTAATAGGTCAACCTATTGAGATTTGGGATGCCACTCCTAAAATTAAATCTTGGCTAAGAAACCACAATTCGGCAGACGATAATAGAGCAAAGAATGCCTTGACCATAGAAACAGATTTGCGAAAAAAAGTTCCAAATCGGACAAGCCGTTCTCGAGATACCATGGGTCCAGACATCCAGACAGACGGACGGAATTTTTTTTTTTTTTTTTTGCTTTTTCAGACTCAGGGATTTTCAAAACGTCGAGAAAAGTGGTTTTGGACCAACCTAGCTTTTCGTAATTTTTGACAGGATTTCAATACTTTGGTCTTTTTAGACCGAAGTAATACTCAAGGAAATAAATTGGCACATTGTTGAATTTTCAGCTATAAACAATGACGTAGCATTGTTCTGCAATCTATCGTCTTGCCATGTTTATTGCACGAGTCGCCATCTAGACGGCGAACCGAATATCAACAAACGCGAATCATGGATAGTTTAGTGAATTTAATTAATCTGGGTTTTCTTCGTCACGAAATCTGTAAGCAAAATAAAAATAATCTAGAACCAATTTTCCCACTGTGAGTAAAGGAAAGGGATTCAAAATAATCAACATAACAAAAACATATAATTTTAATTGCCCAGGTAATTGGGAGACAACAAATCAAGTTTTTTTTCAACCAAACTTTAACGAACGAGTAATTATTTATAACCTGGGTCATACTGGTATTTTGTGGGCAATCCGCCAAAGGTATAAAATCCTCACCGTTTTTTTACCCCGATATATTTAGAAGTAAAATTTATTATTATGTTCAATACTCACTTGAGTCATTATACGGGTTGCATCATGATAACACCAGCACAATAATCGTAAACCAAGCGTCGAACTTATTCGATCGGGATTACTTATGCGACTCTAATTACGTCACATCGCATAAGATACACCCAATTCCCATAGTCGTATTATGTCATTTTTCATGACTTTAGTCACGTCACATCAATTTTCCTATTCTCTTAGTCGTTTGTTACGTCTAAAGTCTTTATACGACAGATGGCATTTGAATATTGTATGTGACAGGAGACTACAACAAAATGGAATGGCGAAATTTTAGTCGTATTATATGTTTTAAATGTTTTTAATTGTGCAATTTTGTTCACTTCTTTAAATAAATTGTTGTGTAAATTAATACTTTTGTGTTGTAAAACGATTTTATGTGTAATTCAGAGACAGTCGTGTCACTTGAATCGACTTCAAGAATATCAATTTGCATGTTGCGTGAAATGATACGACTATGGGAATTGAGGTAATGTTATTCTTTAAAGTCGGCAATAATTACAATTATTAAAATCTTTTAAGAACAAAAAAATTCTTAATTTATACAATCTGTTTAAAAATTGCTTAATTAACACATAGAACTAACATTGCGTGCCTCAATTTTGTTTTTATTACAGACAGAGAACAGGATGTAAAGTGACTACCATAAAAAGTAAACAGAGCACGAATATCAGAATTGGAGTATTGGAGTTCACGACAGCTTAAAAAACTAAAACTTTTCACAAATTGTTCATTTTATATAAGATTACTTCTTTACCATTTTATTAATTAACCAAAACATTTTTAACGACACAATCAACAATAAATTACCAGACAAACAAAACTGAACTGACATTTCAATTTTGTTTTTTGTTTTTTATGTTTTATTTCAAATTTTACACTAACTTTGTAAATGTGTGTATTGTTAAATCGCGAGCAACTTCATTTAAATTTAACTTTGTAAATATTTCATATTTCAATAAGTTAATGATTGTTTTACATTAATATTTAGGCTAATAATTAATATAAATTAAATACTTTCATATTTCAGCTAAAAAATGCCACAATTTAATTTAAATTATGTAGGTATGTACACACTTTTTCTACTCAAATTGTGTCTGCGATAATGAGTAAAATATTTTAATATGAAAAGTAAATTTGACAGGGGTATAAAACGATAAGGCAAAACACAAAATTAAGAAAAGAACCATTTTAATGTAAGACGGCACTTGAAGCAGTAAATACAAAAGTGTGTTTAATTTGGTTAACTGTATCTAAAATTAGAATATATGCATACATAAATACTATATCAGCTAAATTATATCTTAAATGCCCAAGTTAAAAGTTTATGAATAATGAAAAATAAAAAGTAAGTATGTACATACATTCAAAATTAACAATATACGTATTTTACTGACATCTATTGTAAAAGCAAAAAAAGAATTTAGCGAAGACAATTTTAAGCGAGGTAAACAGAATAAATAGCAAAAGGTTTTTACAATTTTTAATTTTTGTAAATTTTAATATTTGAAAATTGAAATTATATCGTAAATTAAATTAATTAAAAGTTAGACAAATAAACGGCCCCATTCAATACACTTTTAATTATTCGCATATTTTACAGCACACACTTCCCGGCCAGATAACTATGTATTGCCGATTGGGAACGGGGAACACGAAATAAAAAACCTGAAGGTTTAATTCTTAATTGAAAGTACTGATACATTCCTTCAAATTTATTAAACAAATAACGCTACGTCAGAGATTATTCATGTGGCGTTTCCAACATAGAACTCTGCTCGTTCATCTCACACTTCTCAATTTTCACCATCATACGATCCTTGGTTCTAAAATATTTCCGAATGAATGGCGCCAGTAGTACTGCATTAACATTACGCGGATTTTGCCTACCGAATAAAAACGAAGCAAAACCAGCTACAATTATGGTCATCAATGCCCCGATAAAAACGTACCACAAATATGATACGTGATAAATTTGTGGCTCGACTGGATCTGTATCCGCCCTAATTATTGATTCTCTCATTATAGACGTAAAATTGTAAGTGCAGCCATGTATCGACGTTGGTTTCTCGTTGAACACTAGCTCTTTTCTGAGAATCGCCATTTGACCTTTTATTGTAATCCATGCCATAACGATTAGACTAAATACTCCACCGAATAGAGCACTGTTGCTGTTTATCCACGGCAGGAGTAGGCCAATTAAAAATATGCCAAATAGTGGACCCGAAGTGCAACCCGTTACGGTTAATTTTAGTTGAAGAATGGCACCAAAAGACTCCACGATAAATACAAGACCAATACAAATAAGTCCCGAGATGAGTACAATACCACGCATTATGATATTTTTGATAAATCCGGAAAGCTGTTTGTTCGTTAACGTTTTTACAAAATCTTCTAGAATAACAGCCGAAAGAGAATTCAAAGTCGTCGACAGAGTACTAAGTGATGCACTGAAAATTCCGGACACAAACAATCCAGCTACACCAGGAAGGTTTTTAAGTATATCCATTACGAATACAGGAAGTAGTTGATCTTTTGATCGGGCCAATCCGGTTGTCACTGGATCACAATCATGATAAGTGGCATAGATTAGAAATCCAATATAGAAACATAATGCAAATAAAATGATAATGGTTATCGTAAATATCCAAAGTGCTTTCCGGGCTGCGTTTACACTCGGTAGTGATATATATCGTTGAATATATACCTGATTGATCGAAATCGCTGTACTGACATGGAAAGAACCGCCAATTAGTATGGCGAGAAATGAATGCCTCACCGTTGGATCGAGCGTTAATGAAGGAATTTCGATTCGACCACTTTTGAAATTTCGCTGCCAAATTGTGTTAAGACCCCCTATTTCTAGAGTGCCTTTGATTAAAATAACGATTAATATGACACTCATGATTACGGTTTGTGCCACATCCGTCCAAACAACGGCTTTCATTCCACCAAGTGTTGTATAAAATATACAGACGAGACATGTGATCACAGTAATTATATGAATGTTGATACCTGAAACTATTAATAAACAAACGGTAATGTATAAAGAAATTGTATTTTGCAGTAACGTATTACCTTGATTAAAAGCTAACGCCGTTGCATACAGTACGATCGGCATATTAATTATGCTTGTCAGGATAAACATAAATGCGCCTATATACCGCACTTTACGATCAAATCTCGCCTCCAAATACTTAATAAATAATCCAAACATTAAATTTAAACAATCACCAAACCACGCTTTAGTTCATATAAATACCTCATACGATGACGTCAACTTTAGATCCAGATAAACTGGGATGAATAGGTAATGTACACAAATTGCACCCGTCACAAACGCAATTAAATAAAATGCCATTTCTGTGCCATACACATACATTTCGGTTGGTAGACCTACGATTGATATACCAGAAAATAAGGTCGCTGCTAATGATACAGCAATCGGGAATGGACTCATTGTTCGTCCACCAACGAAATAATCCAATTCGATTGATTCCCGCCGATGATTAGGTTGCCGATTTTTCTGCTTATCTTGTACACCAAAATACAATCCAATAGCAGACGATAAAACAAGCATGGCAATAAAAAATCCATAATCGATAATACCAAATATTTGCATACGCGAAACCAGTTCCGTAACATTAATAACATTATCACTATCACTACTTTGACTATTAGACATAATTTTGGCTTAATAGAATTGGATAAACCAATCCGTATTGGTGATGAAAGAAGACTGTGCTATCTTTTTACAAATTTTTTAATTTTTCTCTTTGCTTTTTGCCAAAAGTTACAGTAACGATAAAGATATTGTTGTGGTAGATACCACTGAGTACACACTGTACAATACCAGTGTGTTATGCAGATGGCGGCAGAGCCAGAGAGTGACGGAGAGTAGAATAGAACGGTAGAATAGTGACGCTCCATATTTATGAATTAATAAATAAATATATTATAACTTTAATAAACAATATAAATCTTTTATATAGTACATAACAAAACATGGTGTCAGATGTGGTCGATTGAATAAATATTTTCATCGAAAATACTGTTTAGTAATTTGTTGTGAACGTGGTTTATCGTGTTTAACCTCAAAAGTGTAGTGAACATTCAGTTTATATAATAACAATATTCCACAATCTAAAACGATAGAGCTTCTTAATAGTAGATTGGAGGAAACAAATAAAAAGCTCAATAAAAATGTAGTAACTGGAAATATTGTCGGAAATCCAGTGAATGTTCCTTGGCCAGCACCGTTGAATGTAGATACCGGTGACGTGAGGGAAAATTTGGAAATTTTCGAAAAAAATTTGAAAGATTATTGCAATGCTACAGGTATGAATTTGTGGGAGAAATCAAAAAATTTACAAAAAACGAGCTTGATGCTATCGGCGATAGGTACCACAGCCAAAACAAGGTACATGGATTTTGGTTTGACAGATGAAGATAAAGAATCCGAAGAAAAAGCTATTAAAAAAAATCGTGATTGTGTGGTAGCTAAATCCAACGTCATATACGATAGGTACATGTTTAACACATGTAACCAATACATTGATGAATCCTTCGATTTTTATTTGATAAGATTAAGGAAATTAGTGAAGTTGTGTAATTATGGTAATGATGATATTTCGAATGAATTGCTACGAGATCAAATAGTAGTGGCTATCAAAGATACACTTCTAAAGAAGAAATTAATGGAAATTCCAGACTTGACTTTAACCAAAGCGATTGATGTTTGCAAAATTGCCGAAGTGACCCAAAATAGGTTATCAAATATGAAGAGTGATGAAACGAACGTAGCCAACCCGGTAAACAAGATTACCAACAAATCAGCGGAAAGTGTCAAACGAAAATGTAAGTTTTGCGCTGCGTGGCATGTTTTTGAAAAAGAGACATGCCCCGCTTTAGGAAAAATTTGTACAATATGTAAAAAGAAAATTCATTTAGAAGTGACATGTTTCAAGAATAATATTTAATAGCACCAATAAACGGAAAGCGAATCGTGTTAACGAGATCTGTAACAACAACTCGAACGGCAGTGATGAAGTTTCCAGTGAAGATGATAATGATAATCCAAAAAATTTATTGATTTCTAAAATTGACACGGTTTCATCCAAGTTTAATGTAATTGCAACGTTGAAATTAAAATTTGGAAATTTATGGAAACAGGTCGAGTGTACGGAAATGACCAAGCAGTCCAAGTACGCGTTGACACAACAATTACAGAGGTATCTATAGAGATATCAAGAACCGCAATCGGTGCACAGTTGTAGATTTTGCATTTTTCTGGCACAGGCTTCAAATTTATCTAACACCATCTAATAAACACGAAGCGAATGGAACAGTTTATTCAATCGTTATAGAAATACAAATTACGAGATGCCTGCAAAATGAGTACAAAAAGTGCGCTCTGAAGGAGTTGCTGTCGATTGGGGCAAAAAATCCAGTGACCTATTTTTTAAGGGATCAAATAACTCAAAGCACAAGTGCTGGATAGTGTGATCGGGAAATCCCGGGATTTTTAAGAGCCCAAAAAGGCATCACCTTGAAGTTTTCTAAGGGACCTTCCGGGACAGCAAACGCCGTATTTTCTCTCGAATTTCCAAGGGCCTTTCCTATTTTGTTATTATCAGACAAACATTGGAATAATAAATTACGTTTTAATAAATATATTACAGTTTACGATTAATTCAGTCGTATATAAAAATTCATTTAAGAGAGTTTGCAACTCAATAGCAAGAGTGGAACATTAACAACAGAGAAGGTACACACCAGTCTAACTTTGGGGCTGCGATCCGTGCAGTTAAGTTAATTTACCGAAGTTTACCGCGGACTACTATACTATTCGAAATCGCGGATCAGTTTTGCGAGCTGGCGGGCATCTTCAATTTTCATCACTATCTATAACGGCGATGTTCGCCGTCAACGGTGCAAATTTTGTAGGAGAGAACTCAAAACATCATGAACTGTTTAATATGAAATTCGGTCAAAAAAATTGGCTGCTTTAAGCTTCTTATTTGGATTTTATTGAAGTTTTTGAACAACAGGTTGGAGAAAAAGTATTGAGAGATTTTTTTGTCATTTTTTGATTAAATTTTTCTTATATTCTAAATGAATTGAATTTTAAAACATATTGGCCATTATTATCTATGACCTTTTGTCCTTTTCCGGGAAGTTTCATAATTTTATCGGTGTAGAACTTCTGGGGTTTATCGGGGAAAAACTAGTCCTTTTTGAAGCTAACTTTATACCATCAAGGGAGGTTTACAGAGATTGAAACAAACGGTAGTCAGAGGGTACAAGGTCCAGGCTATACGGTGGGTGTGTCAAAACTTCCCAGCCGTGCTCAACAAGACAACCTCAATCCTGGCTTTGAAGTCGTTTGTGGTGGTTCACTTTTCTTCGACCATGATCTTTTTCAAACCACGTTCTCGTATTATACCCATTTTTCATCGCTTCAAAAATGGATTAATTTCGTTGCGTTTCAGTAGCAACTCGATGATGGAAATTTGGTCAACCAAGTTTTTGCATATCTGGCCTTACACAAATGGTTTAAAACTGTTTTGTGATCGATATTTAATTCTTTAGCAATGTCATGGGGCTTATGTGTCGGTCTTCTTCGATTTTTTGTAAGATTTCATCGAATTTTTCAGTGATTGGTCGACCAGAGCGAGAAGCATTTTGACATCGAAATTTCCAGAATTTTTCCAATTTCAAATGTGTGGCGCCTTTCATAAGTGGTAATTTGTTGAGAAAAATGTAAATAAATTTAGATTTGATTAGTTTTCCCCTTTTCTTTGATATCTGCTATACTCTCGTGTGGAGCTGCTAGTCTCCCATCGGGCGCGTCCCCAGTTGGCGGATAGGGGGAAACCCTAACCGACTTGTCGGAGGGTAAATGGGAAATAAAATACCATTCGTGGACCAAAACTAGCTAGTGGTGGTTCCCTGAATATAATAACCAATATGGGGGACTCTAATGGAGAAAACCTTACGGCGCAGGGAAACGGATACCCAGTGCCGGCGACTTTGAGGGGTGAGCAAGCGGGCTCCCAGTCGTTGTTATCCAATGACCGCAATACTTCAGAGGTGATAAATTCTGTAAATCCATTTGGAAGAAGTTCCATAGTGCCACGATCACCAACAAGACTCTATGCAATGCATAAGTCAGAGAAATTTATTACCCCAAGTGGTACTCCAGTCAGTCGACTGGACAATACATCCGGGGGGGATCCATCCTCTTCGAAGGCTGGCCCTATGGATTTTGAGGAGGGCCAAACACTGCATGAAAGAAGTGATGCCAGCGGAAATTTTACAATGCGAGCAGTAGGATTCAGTGAAAGAACTGTTGACCTAGAAAAGGAAAATATGGATCTCTTTGAGAGGCTACAGAAGATGGAGCAATCATTTGCCAATCTAAGCGAAGAAATTGAGTATCTAAAGCGAGAAAATGAACTTCTAAAAATGAATCGGGATGCTAAAGAACAAAGCGAATTAGAGAGTATTGAACCAGAGAAAGTCAACTATCTCACTGATGAGGATGAATTAGAAAGGGAGACGAACTGGATCCTAAAGAAGAATAAACATTCCAGGTAGGGTAAGAAAAGAAGAAATTTCTTAATTTTTCTATTTGCTTTACACCAAAAGTTACAGTAACAATAAAGATATTGCACATGGGCAAAAATGCAAGGAAAAATGTTGGGTGTTGTTTGACAATAAAAACGTTTGTTCTATACAGATTTCATCGTAATTTTTTTCCCCACCTAAAAAATGCCTTTACCAAAAGTCTAGTGGCAACTACTTAGTGGTGGAGAAATATTGATAGGCGGCACGGCACCATCAATAGTTACCGATGGTTTGCATTGAAACTATGTGGCAGTTCGTCACCATAAATTCAAGGTGAGATAAAAACAATTATCACAGTTGTTGTTTTTCACTTCACGAATAGTTATTGATATTATTAATGTTACTATCAAAACTTGTTAAACTACAAGCATTTATTTATTGTGCATGGACCCTGCTAAATTAGCTGGCCAGTCAATATTCAGGCTCTTACTGAATCTGAGCATACTAACGACGGGTATATGATGCATACTATCGGGGCTCATAATTCTCTCTCCTAGATGTTACAGTCTTTGGCGGAAAATTGGTGGGCAATGACACAGAACAATTTCCGCTGATTCCGCTTCCAGGTCGCAGAAGTGGCATCTGTCTGTCGTACTTAGGCCCATTTTCATAAGGTGATACCTTAAGGAGATTTGACCTGTAAGCTAGTAAGCCGCCTCGCGAACCTGGAATTCTGCGCCAGTAAGAGAAATTTGGCACATCCTCCTAGCGTTTTACATCTGCCCTGAGGTGCCCTTTAGTAACACCGCAGAAGGGCTCTGGTCCAATTAATGGCGAGGCAGAACTCTCGAAGGCGCAACCATCAGCTGCCTCATTTCCCACGATTCCTTATCATTAACATACTTTAGCCGAATCCTGAACAATGACTGCCCAAAATAACGGAAAATGTTGGTAAAATAAAAATAGTTGGTTTCGTGATCTTTAACGGACGCTTTGTGGGAAAAGTGTCGTCCGAGGAGTCGGATAGACCCATTTTTTGTTTTTAATTTGAATTTCACACTACGTTACATTTAATCTGTTTAAAAACTTTCAATATCTTGTAAAACAATACAAACAGTACATCATGTATGGTTCACCCCCAAGCTCAGTTAAAATACTCTAAAAAAATTGAATTTGCAGCTTTGAAAATAGCGATTGAAGTTTTTCACGTGTAATCAGCTTTAAGCTTTGAAAGATGCGTGAGTTTTTGATTGACCTCAAAATAATTGTAAAAACGTTGCGATGCAAACCAATTGAAGCAGTATTTTATTCGTTTCTAAAATACTTAAGGTTTCTACAATGCCATTTTTAACGTTTTTGGGACGAATAAACGAAACTCATTTTAAACAAGATCGATGTTCAAACGTTTCCTAGAAACGTTGCTTGATTTCACATTTAATTAGAGAACGGTTAAAAATTTTAAAAATGTTTTGAATTGCGCATTGAAATTCGAAACAGTTTTATTGTGCCTGGACAAAAAGAGGCTTCTGTAGTTTTGCAAACGTTTTGATAAAATGACTGGGCTTAATTTTGAAACCGTTTTGTTTTGGAACCCATAGTTTCAAAAACATTACAAAACTGGTATGCAAGCATATTTTGCCGCCGGGACTGCCGTCTACATTTAAACATAAACATAACGAATAATACAATTTACAATACTGTTACGGTGACACCTAGGATAGAATAGAATAAGTTAATTAATAGCGCAAAGTTCTACTGTACTAAAATGGAATTTTCCATGATAAAACTGTTCTAAATGTTTCTAAACTATTCTTACCGGAACAATTATAAAATTTCTAGAACTTCTGGTTTGAGTAAGTAAGGAGCGAGCGAATTCGAATTAGAACATTAGTTTTTGGTAATCGATAAAGAGAAGATTTAAAAGGAAATTAAAAAGTGATTTAAAAAGTGTTTTAGTGCGAAATGAAAGTTATAAGTGAACAGTAGAATTGTGCAGGAATAGTAGAAGGTGATTTTATGAATTGTTATGGACAAATTGTGTTAAATTAAGTTTCTGTGTTAAAGTGAATTGTTTTATTCACAATCCAGTGATGCGAACCTTGATTGACAAGGCAAAAACGTAACATTTGGTGACAGCGGTGGGGTTGTGAATAATAAAACAAAGAAAATGATTAAGCAGCTTTGTCCACTGATGGTGTTAAAGCAGCTTTTCAAGTGAGACTATGTGAGGCCATAGAGAGAGAAGGGTTAAACGCTGACCATCATGATTGTGGCGTGGAAGTAAAAGATGCGGCAACCGTAGAGAACCCAGAAGAAACACAACTATAATCTAGAAGTTTCGATTTGTCGCAGCCATTAATGCTATGAACCAAATGATGGGTGTAATGAACAAGTCAAACCAAGAAATGAAACAGCAAATGGAGCAGTCAAACCAAGAAATGAAACAACAAGGAGAGAAAGACCAAATTATAGATGGTCAAAAGAGAATGAATGAGAATGTCTCGAACTAGCCACTAACATGTATGGCGAATTAGAGAAGTTGCAAACGGAGATTTAACAGGTTGAACAAAAATTAAAAACAAAGGTGCAGTATAGGTTGAAGAGACATTACAAATGGAGATTCAATGGCGAAACAATGGCGCAAGTGGTTCAGACCGTTCACTCAATCAAATTTAAGCCACCAACATTTCACGGAACAATATCTTTCGTCATTTTCAAATTTCAATTTGAAACGGATGCCAATCAAAATCATTGGAATGATGAACATCTTGTTGCAGCTCTAATAGTGGCCATTAAAGGTGAAGTAGCGGATGCCTTACAAACCATTCCAGAAAAAGATGAAAACGACTATCTCAAAATTATGAAGGCACTAGATCGGACGTATGACAGTGACCACAAGCGGGAGATCTATCGGATGGAACTGAAAAGCCGCTACCAAAAGGGAGGAGAATCGCTTTAAGAATTTTCATCTGCAATCGTGCGACTAGTGCATCTAGCACATACAAGTACGTCGGCCAATTATTCCGAAAGGTTTTAAATTGACGCATTCATTGACGGTATTTGAGATCCAAAGACACTCAGAGCGTAAAGCCATCTTCGCGGCAACCATCGCTTGTACGTTGACGAGCGAGACTGCACAAGCCATCACCAAAAACCGTCAATGAAAATACGCCGAGTGGAAATCGACACCAACACAAATACCGAGCGACTCAGTGGTTAAAGCTGTGGCGTTTAGATCGGGAGGTACCGGGTTCGAATCCCGATAAGGGCTAGATGTAAAAAGGATTTTTCATCATCTGATTACGATCGGTGATGACGATGAACACAACTATGACCCCCTGTTGAGAGTGTTATGGATGCCATGGGCCGACCATGGATAGATTGGCATGAAGCAATGCAATGTGCTGGTCTTCAGTATGTTTCTAGAGACACAGTCGTTATGTAATTTAAAGCGCTCCTATCGGTGCGAAATAGAAGGAATGGTAACAAGTCTTCTGGTTGTCTTAAAAATGTCTTCAAAAACCGCCTCGTTTTCGACACCAACGCACAAAAACTCAAAAAGCATAACATTTCGCCATTTTTGTAGTTTTTATTATTATTTTTGTGCGGATGGTAATGTGGTCAATATTTTTTGTGGGTATAGAGTAATATAATTTAATTTAAATGTACAAAATATTTTTCCTATAAAATATTTTAAATTCAATATAATATTTATTTGTAAAAAAATAAAACAAAAAGTGTTAACAAACCAGCAAACGTATCTTAAGTAACACATGGAAGACAAGCTCAAGACTTGGTGTGGTAACAAACCCAAGACAGTTAAAAGACAACTCCATGTATTTGGGACAAAGAGTCTTCCAAGAAATGTCTGGTGGTTGTTATTGGTACCATGTCTTGATGTTGTCTTTTGTATTATGTTTGGTGGTCGTATTAAGTACTTTTCATACCAGGCTTTTCATATAAAATGGATTTATAAAATAATAAATAATATGTTGTCGAAAACATTTTTTCATATTAAATCAGACAAATTTGTAACTTCGTAATTATTCGTGTGAGCATGATACACACACAAATGAGATTTCTGCTTGGGTTTTTTGATTTTGAGTTAGTGAATATAATTCGCTAAATCAATCCACTCTGGTTATATACTTAATGTATTTAGCTAGAGTTGAATTTTTGTAGCTCGGTCGTAGCTACCTGAGGAGTAGAGTGGAGACCTTACTTTTCAGTACGAAACCGAATTAGCGACCCGAAAATCTCAAAGAGGTTCTCATTTTTGAGAGTCGATACATTTTGTATCGACTCTGAAGTAAAGAAAGGGGGAGGGGAATAATATTTTCTACTTTTGCTGGGTAGATATATTAGGACTTCACCATAATCGGCTGAGAAATAGGCAAGTTCCATCATACTTGGCTCAATTCCAGAACTCTAACTAAAATTCATTTTAGAATCTCTTTTCCATTCCACTACATTTATAATTTAATTTTATATTTTATTTAATATGTAATACTAAAAATTGTTTTTGTTGTTTGTTGTATTTTGTTGCTTATCCCGGTTGTTGTTTTAATTCATTTTTGGTACCCTGTCGCATGATTCAATAAAAACCCAAAGTAAAAAAAGAATAACTTACACATTTATCGGAATTGCATGACGTCACGAACACGTGGTTTGAAAAATCGAGCTAACCTGGGTAATTTATTGAATCATGACCCTGTCGTACAATCTATTTGTTTTTGTATTTAGTTTTTCGTTTAAAATCAGTGTGTTGTTGCGATGTTTATAAATTTCCAACTCTTCATACCGGTCCATTATATTTCCCTTTTGCAGCCTGTGTAATATGATTAAATTGGTGTGAATATCAGTGTATTAGAGTTTCTCGTCCGTTAAGTGTTGTGCATAATTAGATTTAAAAATATCGTTTGAAATTTAAATTGTAGATCATATTTTCCGGGTATCCATTATTGTTGGCAATTTATTGTATCGTATTGTATTCATTTTCATAATCACTTGCAGTCATCGGGTTATGGTTGAGACGATGAAGCATATGACGATAAGCTGCGATTTTATGTTGAAACGGGTGATGTGATGTGTTGCGAATAGTGTGATCCGTTTGAGTTTCTTTTCTGAATATTTTGAATGCGTGTCTATGGTCTATGTTTTGGATGGTTAAATCTAAAAAATTTTACGATTTCTCAGACTCTACTTCCAACGTGAATTTTATGTTTTTGTGAATGTTGTTAATATGCAATATCGGTGTAAATGATCCAATTGCCTGACGAAACCTCTGAATAGCATGAAGATATCATCAACATATCTGTGCCAGTAAATTCTATTATTTAGAAGTTTGTTCTTCGTGTTTAAAATGTATTCCTTCTCAATGTGGTTTAAGTATATATTACCTAAAGTGCCTGAAAGAGGGCTTCCCATAGGCAAACCTTCTGGCTGTAAATAATATTCACTGTCATGTTCGAAGTAATTTTGTTTTGTGATGACATTTAATAAATTAGTCACCTCATATACAGATTTTGTTCCAACTTTGCTGTTTCGTAATAAATTTGATGTTATTTGTATCACTTCATAAACTGGAATATTCAAGTAGGTACATGCTTACGACATCAAAAGAAACAAGTTTATCCACTACATTTATCAAATTTCATCATAATCGGTTGAGAAATATTCAAGTTCCATCATACTTGGCCATATTACAGAAATTTATCTACGCATCATTTTAGAATTTCATTTCCAGTGTTCTTATCAAATTTCATCGTAATCGGTTGAGAAATAGGCAAGTTCTATCATACACTTCCAACGCACATGTCAAATTTCTTCATAATCGGTTAAAGTATAGCCAAGTTCTATCCTAATTTGCGATATTCCAAAACTTTACCAAAAATCATCCATTTCCAAGGCGAATGTCAAATTGTATTAACATCAGTGAAGAAATAGATAAGTTTCATCCTAATTAGACATATAAATAATTTGCTAAAGGTTCAATTTGAAGTGAAAAAGGTTCAATTTGGAATATAAAACGTGTATAAGACCAGTCTCATAAATTCTGTGGTCAAAAGGTAAAACAGCTTATTTCAAATTTCATAATTTTTCTAGAGAGCTAGAAAAAGTTGTATGCTATATTCATTTTTCACTTATGCCGACTACAGTTGGTACGGTTTGCGAACAAAGCCTTTGGCCACAAGGCTTTACCATTTAAATCAAATTTAGTGAGGTTAGATGAGAGATAGAAAACGTTGAATATTTAAAAAGGTAAAACAGCTTAATTCGAATTAAAATGGTTTACCTTTTGAGCCCAGAATTATTATTCTAAATAAATTTAAAGCCCGAATCCTTAAAAAACAACTCTTTAAAAAAAATCAATTATACTCAAAAATACAAGGAAAATTATTAAATTGATTATGTAACTGCAAACAGAAACCGTCCCTCTAGATTGACCGTCAAAATTAAAGATCCTTTATTGTTTTAAAAACAAAAGTAAGAAAGTTACTTCTCGACATCGCTTGGTTTTTGAGAGCCAATCTCATCATCATTAAGTATTTTATAATTTTTGTTTTTGAAACAATAAAAACTAATTTTGTGCCAAATAATTACCGTTCCGTTTATTATGACATACCTGAATCCGTAAACTATTCCCCACTTTCAGGTGCTTAAATATAATTTAACTTTTTGAATCCTACCCTATGCCAAAGACACTATATTTTTTTGAAAGCTCATAGTCTAAGCTACAAAAGTCTATAACCGTATTTTTTAAATATTTTTTTAGTTTAGTTACGAATTTTGTAACAAAATGCGATTTTATTCGCTCTTTCGACTATTCTTCAATTTTTATTACTAACGGTTTTAAACTTTGGATTTTCGCAACTTCTGGACTATACATATAGTAGACACTTCAAGAAGTAACCCAGAATTTTTTCAGATTTTTTGAAAGCTTAGAAAACTTAGAAAACTTAACTGTTCCCTAAAAGACCCAGTGTACACACCGTGTCTCAGAAAATATAGTGTACACACGCAGGGTTAATTAGCCTGTATAGGGACGTGCTAAGTCTACTACATAGCTGCCGGGGTGCGAATAATTTTAGCCACCTTCTACAATATATATTTGCTTTAAAAAATTATTATTTTAGATTATTCAATGTACGACGCGACGCGACGGCGTAAGTCAAAGAAAGTAAGGAACTTTTGCTGGTCAATAGAAAAAAGAAACATTTGGAAATGAAATAATAAACATAAGTTTATTTCACAAAATAAATATTTTTGCATGTTGATTGTTTAAAAAAGTAAAATAAAATAATAATTTTACAATAAATATATTAAATCATTTAAATTTAATACTAAATTTAATTCAAAATTATATAAACATAGTATAAATTGAGTAATCACAAAAATTGGCTCTCGTCGCTTTTTTTTTATTGCAAAATCATTAATAAGCGTATTTCCTTGACAAATGTACAACAACAATTGCATAGGATAAACCCAATTCTAATTTTTGGTTATGATACCTATCATCAGGTCATATTTCATATTAAATATATATTTTATTTAAAAAAAAGTTGGCTTTTGCCAATTAAATCAAATTGGCTATTTTCTTGGGAAACAAATAAACAAAAAAACAACGGGCGAGTTCACGCTCAACTCGCAAAAGAATTATGTGAAAACCTTTAACTATTGAATCATTTCAAGTTCTTCGATAGGCCTGAGAAACCAATGCAGATAGACGGCTGCTGTTCGCTCAGTATTTAAATTACGGTACAATTTTGGTTAAAAAGTCAATAAGTTACTCTATTTTGGATTTGGAGGACGAACCTTACCGACATTAATTATTTAATTGAAAATTGAAATGTATAACCGACTATATAGTTCTGTTAAGTTAATAATCGAAACCTGCTCTGAATGCTTTAAAATTCACCATTACTCAAACACGGCAATGGTTGAAGATTCCATATTTAGGCTTTTGGGAATGGTTTCGGCAAACCAGTTTTGTTCACACCAAAACTGCATCGCTGATGTGATTGGTTTGAACTAAATGAAATAGGGCGGTTCTATTAGACAAACAAAAAGTCAAGTAAAATCATAGCAACTTGAGAGACGGTAATATGTCTCCCTGCGGCTTCTTCCTTGCGCGTATTTTTAGAAAATGGCATTCGAATCTGTTTACCACTATTTTCCTATATGCCCCGCATAACCAAACTCAGCAACAGCATGAGCAATACTAAAAACATTGCATTACGATTAAACAATTTCAAAATTATTATTTTATATCAACGTATAGCAACCATTACACGGTCAATAATAATGTCATTACTTTCTGATAATTTTTTTTTTTTTTTTTTTTAAATGCTGCCAATGGCTTTATTCTTGAATCTTTCTACATAAGAAACTAACAAGAAGTAATCAAATCTTAAGCTAAAATTATTACATATTTTAAGTCTTAACCAATGTTAATACTTATTGTTGGTGGTCACAATTTAATTAATTTAGATTATACTTATACATACATATGTATAACATCAACATTTAATAAATTTACAGGTTCACAGGTTCATCAGTCCGATTGGATCTGTTCTTTTCAGTCGCCTAAATCGTGGCTGTTTTAATATATCCCTGGCCAATTCGTTGGGATGCTCTTCTAGTTTTGAATAATATTTAGAACTGAATTCTTTAATTGTTTCTTTAATGGTTTTAATCCCAAGGTCATCATGGATATTACTATTTCGAATGTACCACGGAGCATTAGTAATACTTCGAAGTATTTTCGCTTGTGTTCGTTGCAGGAGCTCTCTGTTTGAAGCGCTGGTGGATCCCCATAACTGAATACCATATGTCCATATGGGTTTGATTATCGCTTTGTACAGTAAAACTTTATTGGCTAATGACAACTGAGATTTGACTTTCTGATAATGACATTAATATTGATCGTGTAACTTGAAGTAATGACGAATGATGGTCTGTAATGATGAAAATCCGGATTTTTTGATTTCGAGACATCATTATTGATGTGTAGTGGGGATACTGTCATTATTAATGATAGTGTAGGGTTCGCGTCATTACTGTGTGTCATTACTATTGAATATTACATAAATTTGAGGTTATCTATGTACGTAATTATATTTTTTTTAATAAATATATCAAAAAAAGTAATAATTATTAAATTGTAAATACATAAATAGTAAAAATTCATAAACATGGATGATATGTTTTATGTATTAGAGGATACAGATACAATACACGCTTTTTCTTTAGGATCCATGTAAAATTTAAGAAAAAAATGGTTCTACTAGCAGTAATGAAAGCTTAGTAATGATGGAATTACTGTCATTAATAATGATTGTGTAAGGTTAAAAAATATTGAAATAGTATTGATGCAGGTATTGACATTACTGGTAATGACATTAATATTGATCGTGTAATGGTTGCTTATAAGTGCCATTTTCACAGCTCGCTAAGATGTAAACTATTTAATATTTAAAGTATGGGTGCATTTGTCTTTGTTTAACGTATTTCCATTTCAGTTTTTTTGAACCACTTACACTACACATGCATACTTTTTATGTCTTTTCATTTTAATCTAGCGGAAATTATAATTCGAATTATATCGTATGCAAGTTCGGTGCATTTTGTGTTCGTTTTTCTCGTATAATTTGCAATTTTGATCGTACCGGATTTTCCGTTCCTTTTTTTACATGAAATTTTTGACTTACCCCCGCTAAAGATGTTTTCACATCAAAAATAATTCGAATTCAATTTTGTTCAACAAAATACGCTTATGTTTGGAAGTCTAACAAGCGGGTTTAACCTTTTGAACTGTCAAATTCAAAAAAATTATAAAAACTATTCTAAGTTGTAGTACTCTGTGAGACATTAACGAAGCCATTTTTTATCGGCAAACAAGCATTTTTTAGGGTCTAAAATTACCCCTCGCTTAAAAAAATGTATTTAAACCTTAAAACACAACAACTATTTTTTAGAAAAAATAGCTCCTTTACTATTCGTTTTCTTCATTATGTTTTAAATGTAGTAATCGTTCTCGATCTATTTTGATCAACATTTATATTATCCTAATTATAGTATCATCATGATTTGTTTAGTACTTATTGTAGTTGCGCTTGTTCTTGTATGTTCATTGTGAATGTGACTGTTGAGACGAGTATCATCAGTCACCTTCGTTTCTCGTTTTCTTCTTCTTGACCAATGTGCATAAACTAAAGTTAGTTTATAGATCATGTTTAAATGTCTACCATCTTTCGGAAAACTCGAAAAACGGAAGCAACTTTTACATAATGCCACTAGGTGTCACCAAATATTTGCTGTCAAAAATTGTATAACAGTTTTATGTATGCATTTTGTAAATATAAACAAAAATATTTTCGTGTTATAAAAGTGATTATTATTAATACGTCATAATTAAATTGATTTTGGCTGTCCCTTTTTGAAAAACGTCTGTAATATTGTTTTGATTGTGTAGTGACATCTAGTGGCAAACGATCTGTACTTTTTTTTGATCGTGCTGCCTCTTTCGGAAAACCCTCTGTACTTTTTCTTTGATCGTGCTGTCTCTTTCGGAAAAAACTATGCATTTTTTCTCTGATCGTGCTGCCTCTTTCAGAAAACATGATCTATAGGTAAACAAGAAACAAGCGGCGAGAGAATATGATGTGATGAATACACATCTAAACAGGTTGAATTTTTTCTTTTAAATTTATTTTTATTTTTATGTTACTACTATTGTGCGAGAGATGGCTAAAGGGCAGCGGAATATTTTTATTCATTTAAATTATCCGCGGGTGCCCAGGTACATTGTGCGCCGGGTTGCCGTGCACCCCTAGCATCCCCACTTGGTGCGCCCCTGCGCTGTATTACACAAAAATGTTATTAATTATTATGTATTAAATATAATAACAATTTATCTATTTATTCATTGTATTTATTAACTATTAATTTATGTATTTTATATTTATTAACTATTTATTTATTTATTTTATTATTATTATTTTTAATTTAGTTCAATCACCAAAGCGCCATTAATATGTTTATTTAATTGCTTTATATACATATGTATGTAGATTCTTACACACATGTAAATAATATGAAATGTTACTTTATTTGCACATTACTAAGTATATTATTAATTACTAAAAAAAAACTTTCAATGTAATTTTTGTTTTAAGCTTAAGCCTTCATTTTTGGCTTATCTTTCAATTTATTTCTATTTATGTACTTTTCAATTCTATTTTTATTGTTTACATTATCACGAACAAATATCAACTCCTCGATCGTCAAAAAAAAAACATTATTTTTTAATTGTCCCTCCACAGTCAAAAACAACACCCAAAAAACAAATTATTAAAATTTTCTCTACCCAACGCAAGGTAAAGGCAATAACAAATGGTATTAACACATAACCATGACGTTGGCGCAGGTAAGCTCAATAAAGCGCAACAAACTAAACCTTTTTCCTTCTTCATTTCAACTCACAAGAATATATTAAAGTGATTTTGCACGGATCTCCGAACAAAACAACAAATAAAAATGGAACGACCCATGTGATTCGTAACACCTTGGCAAAATAAACATTTGTCGTACAAATTTAAATTTTACATACATAACAACGCGTAATCAACGCGCACTTCGTTTAGGTGTATATAAATAAATATTTAATAAATAATGAACGCCACTTATTTTTTAAGAAATTTATTTTGTAACTGATTTTTGTTGTTTCAACATTCACGTTCACAGAATTTCACAGATTAAATTTTATAATGTTATTTTATTTAATTTCACGATTATTATTTTGATTACACGATCTGATTTGTTGTTATTTATTTTTGACATTATTATTATTTTAATTATTTGTCACCACTGTCACATACGCACGTTATCCAAAAACAAAAACAAATGGATGATTTTGTTAACAAGCAAGAAATACGACTGACTGAAAAATCCGAAAATTTTAAGAGGATGAATAAATATACAATGAATTGTTTTGTTAAGGGCAGCGACCAGTAGCAGATAGTCGCGCGGTTGCGGTTTCCTTATAAATGTGTGATATGAATAAGTAAGCGCTGATATGTGTAGTTGCTATATCTGTGGTGGTGAGACGAATGTATGAATTATCATGAGTGAGCCGCTACACACTCACTCTAAAACAGACAACTAAATTAAAAAGACCTCGCGAAGAAACTTTTTGGTAACTACCTGTGACACTATTCTGGTTTTCCCGGGAAACTGGGAATTGGAATTTTATTATTGTGATTTTTTTGGTGTATTTTGGTATTATTTTTTTCAAAGCACACTGTGGCGATTTATATTTTTTCAAATTTTGGGAAAAAAAACATCCATTTCATAGCAATTTTTTTGTTTATTTTTCCCTAAACATTTTGTTGGGAATTGTTTAGTAGGCAGTAATGTTAAAATGGAATTATTTTTTCCCAAAATTTGAAAAAATGTAAATCGCCACAGTGTGCTTTGGAAAAAATAATACCAAAATACCAATTCCCCGGGAAAACCGGAATAGTGCCACTGGTAGTGAATAGTGTAATATAGTTTTGAAATGAAAAGTTGAAAATTTAGCAAAAATAAAAATAAAAAAATGGCCTGAAAATGGTGTATGCTTTCAACAAAATGTAAACGAGAAATTTTATGACTGAAATTCCTTTCGTTTTTGTCTGAAATGCTTTTGACTATTTGTTCCCAGAGAATAATTTTGCCTGGAATTACTTTTTAATTGTTTGACCTTATCTATTTTGGAATTTCATTGAAAAATCAATGCCTTCGAATGCGCCTTTTTAGTTTTTGTATTGAACTATCTTTTCTAAAAAAGATCCATATTATATAATATTTCAGACCAAGTATATTTTGCTTTTCATTCAAAAAGAACCAAACCAACAATGTAGCAACAGTTTCCAACATTCAGTCCAAAAATTTGGTACTAAAATACCTTTCAAAAAGGTTGTTTAGTTCAAATACTCAAAAAGCATTTTAGTCAAAAAAATTTCTGATCGAAACCCTTTTTATAATTGGTATTCCCGGAGTCCGCATAAATTAATAGGTATCGTGTTAATTCAGTGAGCCTTTTTGAGATTCATAATAACACAATATTTTTTAATTCACAGCATGAATTTTATTTTTCAACTTAATAAGGTGGTTACAATAAATACTGCGTGTTGTGTATCTTAATATGAATAAAAATGCCAATCAAACACCTTGTAATAGCACACCTATCCATATAGACAACTAACTCGATCAAACTGATGTACCGCATTTTATTAAATAAGCAAACACACTACGATTGAATAAATACTGAAGTTGGTAAACATACGTTATTTTAAGCTTGAATAATTCTTTGCAATAAGCTTGAATAAAAAGTTCACGATAAGTAGCTTAGAATAGTCGAAAGTGTTTTTACGCGCAATGTACAATTGACGCGAACAGATAATGGATTAGCTCCAACCTCACAATTGGTTAATATTAAGTGCAGTGCAAAAAAAGTAAAACAATTAATAAAATATTACAACGTTAACAATCGTATAATGTCTAGTGATAGTGATGATGAAGTTAACGTGGCCGATCTAGTATCACACATGAAAAAATTTGGCATTATCGATTATGTGATTTTTATCGCAATGCTTGTCGCATCGTCGATTGTGGGATTATATTTTGGTGTACGGGATAAACAAAAAAGTCGACAGCTTAATCGTCGGCGTGACTCAATCGAAATGAATTATTTGGTGGGTGGGCGTAAAATGAATATATTTCCAATTGCATTATCGTTGGCGGCAACCTTGATATCTGGCATATCACTGCTTGGTATGCCAACAGAAATATATGTGTATGGCACAGAATTTGTGTTTTATTTAATTTCATTTGTTTTGGCTGCCATTTGTGTACATTATTTGTTTATCCCAATTTATATGGATCTAAAGTTAACGTCAACGTATGAGGTGATTATGGAGTTTTTGAGAGAAAAAAAAACGGCTTTTGTTTATACAATGGTTTTGATTTATTTATTTGTAGTATTTGGAGGCTAGATTTGATCGTAAAATGAGGTATGTGGGTGCAATCATCTTTCTCATAACAAATATGTTGTACATGCCGATCGTACTATACGCCACAGCATTGGCCTTCAATCAAGGTAATACATTATTTCAATAAACATACTAATTTCTCTATTTAATATCGTTTACAGTTTCAGGAATTAACATTCACATAATCACTACAATTACATGCCTTATCTGTATATTTTATACAACACTTGGCGGAATGAAAGCCGTTGTATGGACGGATGTAATACAAACTATAATCATGTGTGCCATATTAATCCTTATTGTGATCAAAGGTACATTGGAAGTTGGAGGATTTAGCACAGTTTGGCGACGAAATTTTGAAAGTGGTCGAATCGAAGTTCCCTCCTTTACATTTGATCCAACGGTGAGGCATTCATTTTTCGCCACTGTAATTGGTGGAGGTTTTCAAACTGGTCAAGCGGTTTCGATCAGCCAGATATATATTCAACGATACGTATCACTACCGAGTATAGAAGCGGCACGCAAAGCACTTTGGATATTTACGGCGGCTCTTCTAATTATATTTTCATTATGTTTCTATAATGGTTTGTTAATTTATGCGACATACCACGATTGTGATCCGGTGGCGACAAAATTAATCCAATCAAATGATCAGTTGCTTCCAGTACTCGTAATGGATGTCCTAAAAAATGTGCCTGGCGTAGCTGGACTATTTGTAGCCGGGATTTTTAGTGCTTCACTTAGCAGCCTGTCGACCACTTTAAATTCATTTTCGGCTGTTATTCTACAAGATTTTGCAAAAACGTTTACAAAAAAGCCACTGACTCGTTTTATTACAAATCTCACCATGCGTGGAGTCGTAATCGTCTCGGGACTTATTTGTGTTGGTCTCGTATTCGTAGTAGAGAAATTTGGTGCGGTGCTTCAACTGAAAATAACATTAGGAAGCTGTACGTCGGGGCCACTATTTGGCATATTTTTAATTGGCATACTCCTGCCTTGGATTAAGAGTAACAGTGCGCTATTTGGTAGCTTATTTAGTCTTATCATAATGATATGGATTACAGTGAAAGGTCAAATTGCAATATTAAGAAAGGAAATGTTGTTCGAAAAAAAACCGACGTCGACAGATGGTTGTACCTATAATTATACATCTGTAATGAAAGAAACAATAATTGGAAAGAATTCTGGTCCAGTTGCGCCACAAATTTATCATATATCGTATTTGTGGTACGTTCTTTTAGGCACTATATTAACAGTAATCGGAGCTGGTTTAGCCTCGTTCGTATTCGGTATCCAAAATCCACATGATGTTAAGTCGGTACTGTTGGCACCATGCATACGGAAATATTTTACAAACAAAAGACACAAATTGGTGAAAATTGAGAAAAGTGAGATGAACGATACGAGCTCAATGATGAAAACGCCACCTGAAATTTCAACTGCGGTATTTAGTAATAAAAACATAAATTAAGGAGATTTTTTTTCTGTGTTTTCAGTTAAAATTCAAACCCCAGTCATCTTAGCCGTCATAACTCAAGTGACTCATATTTTGAAGTCCACTTCAACCACGCTCAGAAAATTGAAGTAAAAATAATTATTAAACATTTCTTCATATAGTACATAAATAAAATCAAAACTCTTCATTTGTAAGGTTCTATAGAACTGGTCAAATTTCATTTCAGTCATTCCCTTCGAAGGGCTGAATGTGTCGAAAGATCGAATGTGTAATAGCCGAATGGGTCGAAAGACCGAATGTGTCGAAATGCTGAATGTCTAAAGGCCGAATGGGTCGAATGGCCGAAAATATGGAAGGGCGATTGGGTCGAATTTTGCTTCAATTAATTTATTGAACTCAATATTTAATACTATCGATAGTTTTGACTATCGAACCCCTATCGATATTTATCGATAGTTTGCAAAAATGTTCGGTATTTATAATTTTATGTTCGACCATTTTATATTGTAATGCATGTTGATTCTAAATACATAATTTAAGCGAATTTGTATCTCTTCGCTTGTGTAACGTAAACATAATATTTTTTCTACTGTAGTACAGTAACCTATGCTTTCGATGATGATTTTTGAATTTAAATTATATAAGAAAAGGAGCCTTTGCGTTATCTACTAAAATCGTGTGGAAATATTCATTACACAACGATTTCTTAATATTGCCACACGATTTGTTAAAATCCAAACGTTTCAATTTCATTTTTTGTTGCGAATAATTTTTTTTTCTATCGTAGAAAAAATAGCGTGTGTAACCAGAGCCTTCTAGAGTATAGAGCCATAATCATTATGACGTATTTTTTAGAAGCTTTTTTAGTGGTATAACTTTTCACTGATTTCCATAGGAATCCATAGTAAAAACGGTGTTTTTTAGCTTCAAGTTTTTCAATGAAAACAGCAAAAATGTTACAAAATATTTATACAAAAGTGTTCTACATATCTTTAGCAGCAATATACAAGAAGGGTATATTAGTATTAAGTAAATATTAATTGCAGAAATATTAAAATAAAATTATTTCTAAAATATATTTTTCGCAATTTCATTTTGAAAAATATATCAAAGTTGGCTCTGACAAATTAAAATAATACTTGCTAAATTTATCTTTAGTTTTACTAGTGTACGTTAGATGTCTATAATTGTTAGCAGAGAAATACGAAAAAAAATTATTTAATCACACAATTATGACACGTTCTTAATATTTTCTGAATTTATTTTGCTTTTCCTACAATTTTTGAACTCAAATTTCCCCAGGTCGCAATTTTTGTTACGATTTTTCAAAATGTTTGCTGCCCACTGCCATCTATGTATATTGACTTAATGCACACGTTTTGTAGTAAGCTTTTCTATTTTAATTTGACCAGAAAGCTGTTGTTATGAACTTTTTTTTATATTTTGGTTTAAATAAATCAATTATTACAAGAAAATGAAAACGATTTACTTAAACGAGATTTATATATGTTGAAATTCAAACATTTATGAAAATATTTCAGAAATCATAATTAAGAATTTGCAACGTTTTCATTTACAAATTTGTCTTAGGAAAAAAAGTGATTTCCCATATGTTTTGGGTGTTTTACTATGGAAATTTTGGTTTTTTCCTCGTTTCTAATTCCCTTAAAAAAGCTTCGTTTTTTAGATTATGGCTTGTATAATCAAGGTTGCTTTGGTGTAACTCGTGTGAAAATGAGTCATTGCAATACTCAAGTGAGTGCAGCCCTCGCTATCGCGAAAATTAAATCGATTAAATTTCACTTTCGTATTGCAATGACTCGTTTTCTTCACTTGTTATACAATATACTATTGTTTGACGGATAAAAAGTGGTTATTATTCCATTGCTAATCTTACTTTACGACTACTCATTTCAATGGACAGACTCTTAAAGGGACCCTCACTACAACGGACACACATTTAAGTTCCTTGCAAAACTGAAGCTTTCTTGGCCATTTCTGATCCGATCTTGATAAAATTGAGCATGTACGATGGAAATGGGATTCTAAAATGATTTTTAGATAAAGTTCCGGAATATGGCCAATTAGGAAGGAACTTGTCTAATTAATAAACAAATTCGTGTAGTTCAGAGCTGCCGTGGTTTACATATTAAATACGATAATTATTCAGTGTCACAATCACCTTCTTGAAACCACAAAACCGAAAACTTTTACCGAAAACCAAAAAATCTACAGTGTACTTGAAATAATACAATATTTATTTTTTTAAATTTTCAAAAAAGTTCAATTTTATTTACAAAAATATATGAACGTTTTCGATCACTTGGTGATCATCATCGGACATTTCATTTGCAACTACCCGTACATAATTGCTATTTGTTTTATAATGGAAATGTACAACGTCAAAAAGAAAAAAAAAATTTAATTTGTTGAATAAAAAACCAGATGACTAGGTATCTACTTAATTTTACAAAAAAGTTGAATGACCAAGCAAAAATAAACTCATTTAAAATTTGCCAAATTGAATAGATTTGAGCAGATTGGACTATCTTCCAACTCCAAAGATTCATACGCATCCAATTTCCATTTCTCTTGAACTACTTTAATTATTTTGGAATTGGCAAAATCAACTTGGTGGCCTCTGTTATTATTCATATGATCGGATACGCTGGATCTGTGTGTGTCTTGGTTTCTGATGGCTACGATATGTTCTTTTAAACGTTTATCGAAAGATCTTGCAATCTGTCCAATATATACAGCACCATAATCTGTACAAGTTATTTGATAAATACCAGATTTTAAATTTACCGGTGTAACGTCCTTGTACCTACTAATTTCAGCTCCCAGATTACCACTTTTTGTGACCAGCTCTACGTCATATCTTTTTAATAAATTTGTCAATTTATTAGTGATAGCTGGATAGAAGGGCAAGCAAATGCGTTTCAATGTGCTAACATCCATTGCATTGATCAGAGTAGTGTGTGTCGTTAATGTTTGTTTCCTTCTATGTTTATTTAAGATTAATTCAATGAAACGTAAATCATAACCAATTATCAGAGCCGTGTTCCTAATGTACTTTTCTTCTTTTGTAAATTCATCCGTTGATAATGGAAAGGTGAAAAGACGATGAGCCAACGAGTGGAAAGCTGCTTTTTTATGCGATCCGTTATGATATGAATCCGCAGTGATGAACCTCTGAGTGTTAGTAGGCTTTCGGTAAATACCAAATTCCAAAACTCGACCTTTTCGTATCACCTTAACGTCAAGAAAAGGTAAAATTCCATTCACCTCTTCTTCATGTGTGAATTTAATAGTTGGGAACTGATTATTAAGCAAATCCAAGGTCTTGTTTAAATCCACCCTTTTTGCAATTGCGAAGACATTATCCACATATCTGGCTCAAATACGGTGCGATCTTACTACCCATACATGTGACAAAAGTTTGTTTATAAATTTTACCTCTGAATTGGAAAAAACTTTGTTCCATACAAGTTTCAGCTACTTTCTGATAAAGTAAGATTTTATTGGCATCTACGTTCGCTTCTTTTGTATGGTCTATTAGGCATTTTATCGCAACCTCCACTGGTACATTTGTTACGAATAAATGGTAATTTTCCGGTTGTTCCAATTATGTAAATTAATTGTAAGGAAGAAATTGTAATTGAACGGTTTTATTTCATTACTTATGTCATACGTAATTCCAAAATATTTACACTATATTTGTTTGACCAGTTGTACCTTATAATTTGTAAATAAAGAGGTAATAGAACATATAGATTGATTGGGAATGCCGGAAGTGGACAAAAAGAGGGGATTACGCTTTGAAAATTGAGACGAGACGGATCAGCGAGACAGCTGAAAAATAATAATAATTGAAAATTAAATAAATAACTATAATAAATAAAATAAATTTTGATTAACAAATAACTATTGAATAATAATAATAATAATAATAGTAATTAATAATAAAAAAAAGGTTAAATAAAGTGCCAATTAGCTTAATAAAATAACTAAAAACATTTTAGTGAGAACAAAAAAGACAAAATGTCGAACATGACAAAAACAGTGGGGTGTGAGAAAAAAAAATAAATAAAAATTAAACTCAAATTATATTAACTAAATGTAAAACTACTAAAATAATATTTGAACTAATATAAACCAATAAATAAGTTCCAAGAAAACAATAAATAATACGTTAAAACTAATAGTAAATCTTCTAATATAAACAAATTAAAACGGAATTAAATTAATTCATTCTGAAGAATTTCTTAAGAATCCGCAACGACGGGAAATAAATCATTCATCGGTATCAGATCTGCAACGCGGCGAATGGATTAACGTAAGAGCTCTTTTAGTTTTAAGTTATAATTTAAGTTGGGGAAAATTAAAATTTAAATGGTGATGGGTTGCAGTTCTTTTATTAATTAATAAAACCATTTTGTACATAGTAAAATATTTTGGGATTCAAGTGTTTTTTTTTGTTTTTTTTTGTACATTTTCTCTCGGTGTTAATAAATATTTTCTTTTCTGTATAAGATGATTGCCTAATTTAAGTTATACGTGGTTCTACTGGTGATTAGTGACGTGATTTGGGTTGCAGACATCTTTTTATTTTATTAAATATAATGCAGCAAAAACAAGCTTTCCTGAGGTCCACAAAGAACCACCCCTCAACACCACTGATTCTAGCCGGCTGAGAAATGCTGCGTGGAACAACCTTTCGGAAAGTCTGCAACAAGTTGGATAATTCTTTAACTTGTTACACATTCGGATACAGGGCTGTGACATCGAAAGACATCATAATTTCATCCTCAATTAGATCTACGTCTTTAATCTTGTTCAAAAATTCAAAAGAGTTTTTGACAAACATTCCTGTTGGTTCTCTTATTTTTCCAAGCTCATTGATTAGCCATGTTGAAAGTTTCTCCGTAGGAGTGCAAATATTAGAGACAATTGGTCTCATTTTGTCACTCAATTTGTGGATTTTGGGTAGCGCGTAAAGAAACGGCACCCTTGGGTTCGGCACGTTCATTTTGTAATGCAAATAGGGTATTTCTAAAACATCTTCTATAGATTTTGCTAGTTTTTTGGCTGACTCTATCATTTTAGGTAATGGATTTTTGTGTTTCCGTTTCTATATTTCTGTTCCTCGTATGGTCTCTCTGCAATCATTTTAGACACTCTATCCTCGTACTCAGTTTTGTCCAAAATTACCAAAGTGTTTCCTTTGTCGGTCTTGATATAAGTCACGTTTTTGGATTTTAACAGATTAATGCAACGCTTGAATTTATTTTTGTTTTTAGAGTGTTTCTGTAACTGTGAATTATTTTGAAGAATGATTTTCTGTGTGTGGCATCTGATGCATAGTTTTTGCTGTGAACTCATTTTGGATATACCGCTCTCCAAGTTAGCTACAATATCACTAATTGGGGCGTTGGATGGCCTCGGGGCAAATTTGAGACCTCTGTTTAAAAAATTTTATTCGTCCTGTGAGAAAACTGCTGACGAATAATTTTGAACAAAGTTAGGAACCATGTGAATAACTCTATTCTGTTCCGGTCTTATGTTGAGTTTCGATTTCAAATTTCTCAATTTCCTATTGTGTATTTTTCTAATTCGATTGTATTCATTATTGCATCGTTTAATGATGTATTTCTCAAATTCTACCCAAAAAATTTGATAAATTAAACCCTCACTATAATGAGTGCGTAAGACCTTCAAATGTTGATAGTATAATTTTAGCTCTGTCTGTTCAAATAGCGTATACTTGGTTTTCAATTCTTGTTTTATGCGAAACTGAGCTTGAACTTGTCCAATTCTCAACCGATTATGATAAAATTTGATATGCGCGATGATAATAAGATTCTAGAATTACGTTTGGATGAAGTTCTGGAATATAGCCATTTTGGAAGGAACTTGGTCATTTCTTATCCGGTCTTGATAGAATTCAGCATGCACGACTGAAATGGGATTTTAAAATGATTTTTGGATGAACTTCTTGAAATTGGCCATTTAGGAGGGAACTTGGCCATTTCTTATCCGATTTTGATGAAATTTGGCATGCACGATGGAAATTGGATTCTAAAATTATTTTTGGATGAAGTTCTGGAATATGGCCATTTAGAAGGAACTTGGCCAATTATTATCTGATTTCGATGAAATTCAGCATACACGATGACAATAGGATTCTAAAATTATTTATATAACAAGTCATTAAACATTTATTACATAACAATTTTAGTATCCCATTTCCATCGTACCAGCTGAACTTCATCATAATCGATTAGGGAATGGACAAGTTTCTTTCTAATTAGCCACATTCCAGAACTTCGTCTAAAAATCATTTTACAATCCTATTTTTGTTGTACATGCTGAATTTGATCAAAACCGAATAAGAAATGGCCAAGTTCCTTCCTAATTGGCCATATTTCAGAACTTCGTTTGAAAATAATTTTTGAATCCCTTTTCCATCGTTCATGATGGATTTTATCAAAATCAGATAAGAAATGACCAAGTTCCTTCCTAAATGGCCATTTTTCAGAACTTCATCCACAAAACATTTTAGAATCCGATTTCGGATAAGAAATGGCCAAGTTCCCTCCTAAATGGCCATATTCCAGAACTTCATCCAAAAATCATTTTAGAATCCCATTTCCATCGTGCATGCTGAATTTCATCAAAACCAATGCTGATTAGGGTTAAACTATCGAAAACTATCGATAGTTATCGATAGTTTCCGATAGTACTATCGGAAACTATCGATAGTGGAAACTATCGATAGTTCCCCACCTCTAAATTAAAAGCATTGATTTATTTCTTAATGTAAAATGATTTAAATAAATTGAAAATACGTTCTAATAAATCCATTTTATGTAGCATATTAATGCGATCAAATTTTGTTGAAATGTGTGTCGTTTCTTGTGTTTTTTGTTTGTCAGCATATTTTGCCGCCTCTTTTAGTAATTGAGTAGTTAAGAAAAATATATTTTTATGTTATGTATTTCGCGTACATATACACTACTCCAAAAAATTAAAGGAACACTAATTTTTTTCAATTTTTTTAGTGTTTTTTGAAGAGCTGTATCTTAGTAAAATACGGTCGTACAGAGATGAAAAGAAAAGCATTTTAAAGCTTCAAATCTCTAGTTTTGAGACTTTTGAACAGAAAATTTTTGTGAGATACCGTTATCACGCAATCATAAGAAAGAGCGCGAAGAAAAAAAATTCGAATTTTTTTTTTTTTTTGTAAGGTGCCATGGGCTCGGGAAATTTTTTTTAAGTTCAGAACCAATGCATAGGTCGGTTAGCCTGTTAATTAGGCGTAAATTTAATTTCATTCTGGGCTCTCTATGTCAACTTTTTGCTGAGATATCTGACTTTGAATCAAAAAAGATCCTTTTACCTTTGATCATCGATATCTCAGCAACCAATGATTGCACAGTAAACTTTAGCGCAGCTTTAAAAACTTCAATAAATTTCCTACAAGACCCTTTAATGATTGGTGGAGAATAAATTTTTTTTTCACCCTCAATACTGATTTGAAAGAAGTACAAAAAAACGACTTTTTAGGTTGTCTTAATAAATCTACCGTTACTTTACCGTTAATGATGAAAAGACTAATGTTGCCAGGTCATTTTACAGTTTAATGTACTCCTAATAGCCCTGTATTATTTTCAAATTGATCCATCCAACCGTTTTTTCGGACAGATTGATCAAAGTTTTACAAAACAATTAAAGGAACAAGTATTCATCAAAATAAAAAGCGACTTTTTCACATTTTGCGTTAGTTATTTGTTAACCCTTAACGATCGTGGGATTTTTTTGTAATACTCGTCGATAAGAGACGATAGAAAATTAAATAAAGTTCTGCAATATGAGCAATAATTATGGAACTTGGCCATTTCTCATCCGATTTTAGTGAAATTTGGTATGCACGATGGAAATGGGATTCTAAAATGACTTTTGGATAAAGTTCTGGAATATGGCTAACTAGGATGGAACTTGGCCATTTCTTAACCGATTTTGATGAAATTTGGTATGCACGATGGAAATGGGATTCAAAATTGATTTTTGGATAAAGTTCTGGAATATGGCCAACTAGGTTGGAACTTAGCCATTTCTTATCCGATTTTGATGAAATTCATCATGTACGATGGAAATGGGATTCTAAAGTGATTTTTGGATAAAGTTCTGGAATATGGCCAACTAGGATGGAACTTGGCTATTGCTCATCCGATTTTAGTGAAATTTGGTATGGGCGATGGAAATGGGATTCTAAACTGATTTTTGGATAAAGTTCTGGAAAATGGCCAACTAGGAAGGAACTTGCCCATTTCTCATCCGATTTTGATGAAATTTGGTATAAGCAATGGAAATGGGATTCTAAACTGATATTTGGATGAAATTCTGGAAAATGGCCAACTAGGAAGGAATTTGCCCATTTCTCATCCGTTTTTGAGGAAATTTGGTATAAGCAATGGAAATGGGATTCTAAACTGACTTTTGAATAAAGTTCTGGAATATGGCCAACTAGGATGGAACTTGGCCATTTCTTATCCGATTTTGATGAAATTTAGCATGTACGATGGAAATGGGATTCTAAAATGATGTGTGGATGAAGTTCTGGTATATGGCCAACTAGGAAGGAAATTGGCCATTTCTTATCCGATATTGATGAAATTCAGCACGTGCCTTAGGGCTGTTCACAAATTACGTAACGGCCTTAGGGGTGGGGGGGTATTGAAAATTTTGTTACGATTTGTTACGATGGTGAGCGGGGGTGTTTTCAAAATGTTACGTAACCAAACAATTTCATTTTTTTTTCCAAAAAATTACATAATTTTTCTGGATATTAAATTTTTATTAATTTGATAAATTAACCTAAAGATGATGCATCATATTCAAGCATATTATTCAATGAAGCTCATATTAAATAACTATAACTGAATTTTCTTTCCACAGTACACACTAGGTCTAGTGATTAAATAAACTTTACTGTTCTCGAGATAACTTCTACTTTAAGTATGCAAAAAATAAACATTTTCAATTATTTTTTTACTAAATAAGTTGTCAAAAGCATCTCTAGGACTTAAATCTTGGCCAATGTTTAGTCTGATCCCTACATTTTCGCTTTCAACTGGAAAATCGGGTAGCTATTTATTATTTTCCTTTTTTTTTAAAGTTATAATGAATTTTTTTTTTTTTTGAATAAAAAATTTATTTAAAAAATATTTAAAAATTGCTTTAAATTTGTTACGTTATTCTTCTGGGGGAGGGGGGTTCCTCGCAATTTGTTACGATCTGTTACGAGAGGGAGGGAGGGGGTTTAAAAATCGGAAAAATTGCGTTACGTAATTTGTGAACAGCCCCTTAAAAATGGGATTCTAAACTGATTTTTGGATAAAGTTCCAGAATTTGGCCAATTGTCATGGAACTTGGAAGTTTTGTATCCTATTTTTATGAATTTCAGCATTCACGATGAAAATGAGATTCTTAAATTATTGATAAAATAAATCATTAACTACAAGGAATAACGATTTTAGTTATTCACTTTTAAAGCACATATCGAATTTCTTTTATTCGTTTAAGGAATAGGCAGGCGCCTTCCAACTTTAACATATAACTTTAACCAAAAATAATTTTAGAGTTTTATTTCTATAGTACATGCTGAATTTGTTTAAAATCGGATAAAAAATGGCCAAGTTCCTTCCTAATACGGCTTATTCCAGAATTCCATTTAAACATAATTTTAAAACCCAATTTTCATTACACATGCTGAATTTCATCAAAATCTTAGAAGAAATGGCCAAGTTCCATCCTAATACGGCTTATTCCTGAATTTCATCTAAACATAATTTTAAAACCCGATTTTCATTACAAATCCTGAATTTCATCAAAATCTTATAAGAAATGGTTAAGTTCCTACCTAATTGGACATATTCCAGAACTTTAGCTAAAATTCATTATAGAATCCCATTTCCATCGCGAACACTAAATTTCATCAAAATCGGTTAAGAAATAGCCAAGTTCCATCCCAGTTGGCCAAATTCCATAACTTTATCCAAAAATCACTGTAGAATCCCATTTCCATCGTGCGTACCAAATTTCATCAAAATCGGTTAAGAAATGGCCAAGTTCCAACCTAGTTGGCCATATTCCAGAACTTTATCCAAAAATCAATTTAGAATTTCATTTCCATCGTACATGCTAACTTTCATCAAAATCGGATGAGAAATGGCCAAGTTCCATCCTAGTTGGCCATATTCCAGAACTTTATCGAAAAATCAGTTTAGAATCCCATTTCCATCGTGCATACCAAATTTCACTAAAATCGGATGAGAAATGGCCAAGTTCCATAATTATTGCTCATATTGCAGAACTTTATTTAATTTTCTATCGTCTCTTATCGGCGAGTATTACAAAAAAAACCGTACGATCGTTAAGGGTTAACAAGTAACTAACGTAAAATGAGAAAAAAGTCGTTTTTTTTATTTTGATGAATACTTGTTCCTTTAATTGTTTTGTAAAACTTTGATCAATCTGTCCGAAAAAACGGTTGGATGGATCAATTTGAAAATAATACAGGGCTATTAGGAGTACATTAAACTGTAAAATGATCTGGCAACATTAGTCTTTTCATCAATAACGGTAAAGTAACGGTAGATTTATTAAGACAACCTAAAAAGTCGTTTTTTTGTACTTCTTTCAAATCAGTATTGAGGGTGAAAAAAAAATTTATTCTCCACCAATCATTAAAGGGGTTGTAGGAAATTTATTGAAGTTTTTAAGGCTGCGCTAAAGTTTACTGTGCAATCATTGGTTGCCGAGATATCGATGATCAAAGGCAAAAGGATCTTTTTTGATTCAAAGTCAGATATCTCAGCAAAAAGTTGACATAGAGAGACCAGAATGAAATTAAATTTACGCCTAATTAACAGGCTAACCGACCTATGCATTGGTTTAACTTAAAAAAAATTTCCCGAGCCCATGGCACCTTACAAAAAAAAAAAAAATCGAATTTCTTTTCTTCGCGCTCTTTCTTATGATTGCGAGATAACGGTATCTCACAAAAATTTTCCGCTCAAAAGTCTCAAAACTAGAGATTTGAAGCTTTAAAATGCTTTTCTTTTCATCTCTGTACGACCGTATTTTACTAAGATACAGCTCTTCAAAAAACACTAAAAAAATTGAAAAAAATTAGTGTTCCTTTAATTTTTTGGAGTAGTGTATATTCCATTTTTATTACTTTAGTTTTGTCATTTTGCATTTTTAAGGGTAGAAGATTTAAAAAGAAGTTTTACATGATAACTAATGGGTTGGCTATAGCTTATCTAGAAAAAAATAATACAGAAACTGAAAATCCCGAAAAAAAATCCAGAAACCAAAAAAATTCAGATAAACAAAAATCGAGAAAACTAATATCCAGAAACGCAATTATCAAAGTGCGGACCGAATTAAAATTAAAATTTATAAAATATCTATCGAATTTTACTTTTTCCGTAAAGTTGTTAATATTTACGATAATGGAAATTGTTTCAAAACAATCATTATAGGCATTTTTAGACTTTTGTTATATATACTTGAAATATTTGTGGTATATACCCATCAGTAGAAGCGATACGAGCGATACAATTCCTTTGATCTGGGTCTGCAAGGTTGACGAAGCATTAAATCCACAATTCGCTTCAATACATTCATCGACGACAAACTAACCCAACGAATTATGCCAACCACAAAATAACTTCAAACATTTGTGGTAGAAATTAGAACAATACGGAAAAAGTAAAATTCGATAGATATTTTATAAATTTGAATTTTAATTCGGTCAGCACTTTGATAATTGCGTTTCTGAATTTTAGTTTTCTCGATTTTTGATTTAAGGTAGCGAACCCCTGAAATTCATTTACTTAGTAGAATTTTCTTTCACTTAACAGATTTCTCCTTCAATTAATAGAATCATCATTTACTTAAGAATATTTTGCTCCACTTAATTTCGACATTTGGCCTTTCGGCATATTCGGCCAATCAACATTCGGTGACATTGGGCCTTTCGACTCTTTCGTAGATTCGACTCATTCGGCCTTTTGAAATTCAGCCTTTCGACATTCGGCCTTTCGAAATTCAGCCTTTCGACATTCGGCCTTTCGAAATTCAGCCTTTCCGCCCTATTCCTTAACAATAATGCTAGTGATGTCAACTGTTTTAAAACATTCAAATCGAAAATATTTTTAAAAATATATTCTCTGAAAAAACGTAATATTATTAATCCAATACTGTTGTTAGTTTGTTTTTATGTACACAAATTAGCAGCGACACACTTAAGTTTATGAAAGTGGTAATTTCTCAAATCTGTCAAAAAGATTTGAAGCATTGCACCGTAGACTAAATAAAATTACATAGAGACGCCTTATGTCGAACAAACAAAAATTCAAATTAGTTGGATGTAGAAAATGCCTATTTGGTGTAGAAATTAAATTTTGAATAAGACGGTGAGCCCCTACGCAATATATTTAAAACCACAAAAAACATAATTCTCTCTTTGAGTAAATTTACTCTCCTACTAATGCGAGTTTGCTTTGAGCCAAGAATGATAGATCATTACAAGATTATGCAACTCAAAATACGTTATTCTCTTTTTTGGGGAAAAAATAAAGCGTAGGAACCAGTCTATATTGCTGACTTTTTTTGGCACCTGTTATTTAAACTTTGTTTCACTCACCCTTGGTTCTTCAAATATTTGATTGGTTTTACAGCGGTGTGAGCGAGAAACATGAATAAATATGATCACATGATCGTTGATGTGAAAGTGTTAATCTATATACCTTTCATTTCCTCTTATTGTATGTAGTGTGGTGGTATAATATATTTGGTCATTCACTCTCATTCATCATTGGTTATTTATTTAATTTAATATTTATGTTGTATATACAGTAGAAAACAAAATTATCGTTCTCTTCATAGTAATTGGACGACACGGCAATTCATTTAGGTACAACATTTTTGATTCACTATCGTATTAGAAGAGAGGATAAAAAATAAAATTAAAAAAAAAAGCATAGGAACCAGTCGTTTTACTCTCCATCGGAGTTGGACAATCTTCTAATCTATCATTCTTGATCTGACCGGTAACTGTAACCATTAGGCTGAATATAGACTTTTGTGACAGACTAAAGTACGGCGCTAAAGGAGAAAACCTTGACAAAAAATCCCTAATCTAAGGTGGAACAGCATATGCCGATGGATGAATGGCTGATAGGTTAATCAGTCTATATATGCGGACTCTGGATACCAGGCACCCTCCAGTTTTATTTAGCCTTCCTGTAGTAAACATGGATGACCTACAGGCGACTTTTTTATTCCCAGCAACTCGCAAGAGTCAAATCAAAACGGTAGACGAGGCACGGGAAGGAATACACGGGAGTGGGTCTGCCCTCTCAAAGTCCTTGAGTCCCAATGCTACCGCTCTTCTAGCAGAAGTAAATGTTATTACATCTAGGAGGGAGAGCAATGAGCCCAGATAGTATGTATCACGTACCGGTCGGCAGTATTATCAGGTTCATTAAGAGCCTGAATATTGGCTGGACGGATAATTAAAACATCTAGGAGGGAGAGCAATGAGCCCAGATAGTATGTATCACGTACCGTTAGGCAGTATTATCAGGTTCATTAAGAGCCTGAATATTGACTGGACGGATAATTAAGTAGGGCTTATGCACAAAAGATCTTTTAGGTCGCAGTGCGGGGTGGCTTGAGCCCCCACATGGCCCTCAAGTAATAATAATAATAATAATAATAATGACCCAAAAAGGAGGTGCATGTCATTGAGTTTCAAAAACGAGTACTATCTCATGTGCTCTTGATGCGATAAATAAATTTCTGCGGATATTGCCGATATTGACGTTTATAAAAGGCTTCATGTTTTCATTAAAAACACATGATACATTGTCCTTGTGGAGAGCAAACCCCGAATCCATTTTGCATGGGCATTGGAATATGCAGCAAGAATTTCCCCTTAAGCTAGCAAAACGAATCGATAGTTAAATGTAAGGAGTATCCAAAATACCACCGAAGGGTTTGTGGTAGTGCAATAATAAATGGCAAGACAGTAGACAATTTATGGATTGTTTTATACAAATCCATGCACAATTTGCGAGATATTTGGTTTAAGAGATATTCAGGCAAATCTAAAACTACATGGCAAACAATTTACAGACTTTGGGCTACCTACTCCTCCTACTAATTTAAGAGCGCCACACGGTGGGCAAAAAATGACTTCTTGTGGACAAACATCTGCTCCCACTTCAATCTTCAAGTGACTTTAATATTTTTTTTTAAATCACTCTGGGAAGAGTAGGCTACAACATGTCACTGCTACTTATACGTTAACCTGTAGCCTAACCTCAGAAATCGCAAAGGATTTCTGTATGGAAATTATTAATGATAGAAATGCAAATAAAAACATCGATTTTTGTTCTTTATTATGTATTTCAAAGATCTATTCGAAATATTAAAACATTTCATTGTTTCTGGGGCTTCTAAAATCCAAAAGTTTATTTTTATCGGTTTAAAAGTACAGTAAAATAAATATCCTTTGTAGCGTCTCACTCATGCAAAATATTCGCACTCATTCAAAACATACTCACTCATGCAAAATACATCCATTCGTTCGCCACTACAATAATCCACACGGATCAGCGCACTCATATAGCTTACACATTACCGCAACGCAACCGCAACCGCTCAACCAACGAGCATATTGATTCATCGCTCCGGTTTTCAACTACACACCAAAAACCAATAAACAAAAACGAACAATTCATTTTCGATTATTCATCCGCTTCAATTTTATTTCGTTTTTCTTCGTCGCGTATTTTTCTCTATAGAAAAATATCATTCGCTCGTTTTTGCTTACACAAGCAACTCCATATTTTGGTTACATATTATCGCAACATATGTTTATTTTCTAAAAATGGTGGTGGACAATATTAATAAAACTTAATTTGTATCAATAAATTCATTCGTATAGTATTAATAATAAATTTAATATCAATAAATTATTGTGAATAAAAAGTAACTTAACCTAAAGTGAAGTGTTTCAATTTGCAATAAAATTTATATATAATTTTGGGGCACGTCAACAATTTCACCCGCTTGGCAACGGCCCCGCGTTATATTTGGTGACCCACGACGACCGTGTTTACGGTTTAACAGCAACTCTATTATATTATAAGAACACCGAATTTACAATCCAACAAAATTATCGGAACAAACCGAATTTACGGTTCAACAAAAATTTTCATCATAGGATTTTTTTTTTCCATAAGGCGGTACAGCGAAGATTTTATTAAACGCATTTATTTACGCGCCTGGCACACAAAAACTGCAATAGTGCCAGGCGAAAAAGGTACGTAACCATAAATATTCATTTATTACAAACATATATGAATTCCAACATAAAAACGCAATTTGTTACAAACATTTCTTTTCTTTTTTTTTCTGTGCCCTTGCTAACAAAATGAGGACATAATCATACACAAAACAACAACAACAAGTGTATAACAAATAAATACAGTGCCGCAGTAACATTACAAATAAAAAAGCGCATTTAACCAACAAATTAATTTGGGAATACATTTTTTTTTGTCATGGATTTTCACGGATAACATTCCAAAAACAATACCGTTACAGCGAATAAAAACCAGTAAAAGTACAGTTTATACAGAATAAATGCGCCTACATATGGTGCCATAACAACAAAAAAAAAAAATTCAAAAGCAATACATATTAAAGCTAGTACAACGTGAAGTTTAAGTATACATATACGTGCGCAACAAAACACAGCGCATCTACGCACACAAATAGTGCAATTACAACATTTAAACATCTTTAAATTAACGGAAAGCCAGTAAACAACGGAACAACGACAAACATCAGCAGCAGCAACAACAACAACATCAGTAACTACAGCTAAGTGTTTAATTTTTTTTTTTGATTTTCAATTTCAAACATTTTTTTTATTAAACATTTATACTACATATATTAAAACGTGTCCTTTACACACGTAATCATTATTATCACGCATACAATCAAAAAGATTTCTATAAAAATTTGTAAAACGATCTCGATGTAAATTGTTCACCATTCTGCTAAATTCGGTTTCAGTAAATTCATTTACAGAATTGTTTGTTTAGTTTATTGGTCATTTCCAGCGTAACATACGCATAGAACCGTGTTGAATATTTCGGTTATTATTTATATTTTTCTGCATACATTTATATAATATTTTCAACGAGCCCCCCCAATACGAGGTAACACGCCCGTTCAGTAATTCGGGGGTACCTCGTCGGCCATTACGTGCCATATTTTTTATTTCATACATGGTAACCATTCCACTATTAATTAATTTTCATTCAACCACTATTGATTGCTTCTTTTGAATCACTGTTGATAGCACTAGGTCCCATATAAACCATTTTTTTTTTCCAAAATACGGCTCTACTTAAAATATTTGTTCACACGAGACATTTATTTTCTAACGTTTAAGTTTGAATTTCGGGTACATATTTTTTTTTTCTTGTGAAGTGACGTATAACATATACACGAATTCGCTTTTATAAAATCGAAATGTCAGACAACGAAGAGACCATGAAGGTTGATCAACAACCAAAACCAGGGACATCAACAGGAGAAGTCGCAACCCAAGCAAAAATCAACTTGCAACCATTCTGGCCACAACAACCAAACAATTGGTTTCGTTTAGCCGAAATCCAATTCGAAATTCGAGGCATCACGTCAGAAAAAACGAAATACTCGTACGTTTTAGCAACAATTTCGCCCGAAATTTGTGACACCATTAGCGACTTTTTACAGCAACCACCAAAAGACAATCAATATTCTGTCCTAAAACAAACTCTGTTAGAACGATTGGCTCCATCGGACGAGCGGCGTTTAGAAGCCCTATTGTCCAGCCAAGCTCTCGGCGACCGACGCCCCTCTGAGGCGCTTCGTCACTTACGCAACCTCGCAGGCCAAAACACTCTGAGCGATACAATCATTCGATCCATTTGGATTCGAAAATTGCCCGAGGTTATTAAAATAGCGATGACTGCACAACCAGTTACCACAACAGTTGAAGAACTGGCTAAAATAGCAGACCGCATGTACGAAGTGACGAACATGAGCACATTACCAAACTTACAAGCAATCAATCGTAACACAAATCCGAACTACACGAATAGACAGAGTCGTTCCCCCACTCCTCAGTCAAATTCAATCGAAGATCGCCTGGCGCGCATCGAGGCTCGACTATCGGGCTTGTTTCGAAGCGGTCGGAGTAGATCAAGGGGACGCTCAGCAACACGTTCACAATCACAAGGTAACAACACCCAGAGTGTTAACAATCGATTGGGCAAGTGTTGGTATCACGCTAAACATGGTGCGGCAGCACGCAAATGCATTCAACCGTGCATTTTCAATAACGCGCAGCACTCCATCAACAAGATGGACATTGATACCACACCACAAAAAAACTTGTAAACCAGCGGGTAATGACGACATCGTCAGACACCTTTAAAAGTTCAGCCCGTCTATTCGTGTTAGACAAAAATAATAAATTCCTATTTCTAATTGACACTGGCGCTGACCTTTCGGTCATCCCAGCGAATTATTTCAAGCAAGCTTATACTTTTACAAATCGAAATAATAATCTAGTTCTCTCGGCCGCCAATGGCACAACAATCCACACCTACGGCACACATTTGCTGCAGGTGGATCTCGGACTCAAACGAGCATTCACGCATGCTTTCATCTTAGCTGCGGTGAATCGTCCGATCATTGGCGCCGATTTCTTGTGCAAATTTGGCTTACTTGTTGACTTAAAAAACAAGCGGCTGGTTGATTCAGCGACACAGCTGTCAATCAATGCCACCTCGGTTCTTGTCGACACACCGACACCGATTCATTTCGCAGTCAACAACGGTTATGGTACTCTGCTCAAGCAATTTCCATCCCTCACAGCAGAGCCTAACTATAACTTGCCAGTCCAGCACAACGTGGTCCACCATATTGTCACAGCAGGCCATCTGCCTGTGTCAAGACCACGCAGACTAGATCCAGTTCGTCACAAAGCCGCACACACAGAATTCCAGCACATGGTGGAATTAGGGATTTGCAGGCCATCTGCATCTCCCGTATCTTGTCCGCTCCATATGGTGAAAAAGAAAGATCATGATTGGCGACCATGTGGGGATTATCGTCGCTTAAATACGGTCACAACACCTGATCGCTATCCGATACCCCACATCCAAAATTTCTCCATGCACTTGCATGGTTGCAAAATTTTTACAAAAATCGATCTATCAGAGCTTACCATCTAATTCCCGTCGCACCTGAAGACGTTCATAAAACGGCAATCACTACTCCATTTGGCCTTTTCGAATTCACCCGAATGCCATTTGGACTACGCAATGCCGCGCAAACGTTTCAGCGTTTCATGAACGAAGTCGTACGCGATTTAGACTTCGTCTTCGTCTACATTGACGACATTCTTGTAGCTTCGCATAATGAGGAGCAACACAAACTTCACCTGGAACAACTCTTCCACAGGTTAACGCAGTTTGATGTTCATATCAAGAGTTCAAAATGCGTCTTTGGCGCATCCACTCTTGATTTCCTCAGCCACAAGATCACCCCTAATGGTATTCTGCCGTCAGAAGAACGAATTAACGCCATTAGGGAATTCCCAGCTCCAGCATCAATCAAAAGCATACAGCGATTCATCGGTATGGTAAACTACTACCACCGATTCATACCAAAGCTCGCTGAAACACTCGCACCAATTCATTCACACTTGGCAGCCTTACTCAAGAAGCCCAAGACAGCCAAGAACTTCTCTTGGCCCGACGAATGTCAACATGCATTCTCGTCGCTGAAAGCTGAATTGGCCCAGATAACACTTCTGGCACACCCGCTGAGTGACTCAAAACTCAGTTTAACCACTGACGCATCAAACACTGCTGTCGGTGCAGTACTACAACAGTACAACAACGGGTGTTGGGAGCCACTGGGATTCTTTTCCAAGAAACTCTCGGATGCCGAAAAGAAATATTCCGCATTCGATCGGGAATTACTCGGCATATATCTAGCAGTCAAACACTTTAGATATTTTGTTGAGGGTCGGGACTTCACCATTTACACCGACCACAAGCCTCTGACACGAGCAATCCAGTCAAAAACTGAACGCAATCCAAGGCAATCTCGCCACTTGGATTATATCAGTCAATTTACAACGGACATCCAGCATGTCCACGGACATAACAATGTTGTCGCGGATACACTATCCCGCACTACCGACAACGAAACGGCCGCAGTCGATACACACATCGACTTAAATCAAATCGCAAACACGCAAAAAGTCGACCTAGAACTTCAGAATTTATTTTCTGGTTCCGAATGTCACTCTAGTTCATCAATGAAACTAGAACTTTTTAAACTACCTGGCCTCGAAATTATTTGTGAAACATCTACTGGGAACAATCGCCCATACATTGCAACACCACTACGTCGAGCTATCTTCGACACGCTTCACAACATTTCGCATCCTGGAGTCCGTGCAACGCGTAAATTGATTACTGCTCGCTACTTTTGGCCTAGCATAAACAAAGACGTAGGCAATTGGGCTCAGTCTTGTTTATCCTGCCAACGTGCCAAAGTCCAACGCCATACCAAATCACCCCATGGACAATTTGACATTCCACCTGGTCGATTCGAGCATATCCATATAGACATTGTAGGTCCACTTCCTCCGTCTAATGGATATTCATATCTACTCACCTGTGTCGATCGCTTCACTCGCTGGCCCGAAGCATACTGCATGACGAACATGTCAGCTGCAACCATTGCCACTACTTTTGTAAACAATTACGTATCACGATTCGGCGTGCCCCTTCACATCACAACTGATCAGGGAACGCAATTCGAGTCAAAGCTTTTCTCAGAGTTAACGAAACTCCTCGGATCTCATCGGATACGTACAACGGCTTATCATCCGCAAGCCAATGGCATGGTCGAACGCTTCCATCGGCAACTAAAAGCCGCATTAATGGCCAGAAGCAACACAATTAATTGGAGCTCGGAAATACCAATCATACTTCTTGGAATCCGAGCAACAGTGAAAGAAGATCTCAAGTGCTCACCAGCTGAAATGGTTTACGGACAAACCATCAAGCTACCCGGTGAGTTCTTTATCGATAATCCTCTTCCACCTCTTCCAACCGCCGACACAGTCGTCGACCAACTGCGACAAACCATGCAAAACCTTATACCCAAAGCAACTCGTCTAACTAAACAAGACGATGTTTTTGTTCCGAAATCACTCGACAACTGTGATTTTGTCTTCGTCAGAACAGACAAGGTTCGCATGGGGTTATCTCCTCCTTACGAAGGTCCGTATAAAGTCATACGTAAACTACGCAAGCAATTCACCGTATCGATTAATGGTAAAAACCAAACCATTTCAATCGATCGGCTCAAACCAGCGTACGGAATTCTTAGTTCAGCTGATCTCACATCAAACCTTCGAACTCACAAAAGCGTCCGTATAGCATCTACTCATTCAATAATTCCCTGAGGAGGGGAAATCACTTGCGGGGGAGTCCTGTAGCGTCTCACTCATGCAAAATATTCGCACTCATTCAAAACATACTCACTCATGCAAAATACATCCATTCGTTCGCCACTACAATAATCCACACGGATCAGCGCACTCATATAGCTTACACATTACCGCAACGCAACCGCAACCGCTCAACCAACGAGCATATTGATTCATCGCTCCGGTTTTCAACTACACACCAAAAACCAATAAACAAAAACGAACAATTCATTTTCGATTATTCATCCGCTTCAATTTTATTTCGTTTTTCTTCGTCGCGTATTTTTCTCTATAGAAAAATATCATTCGCTCGTTTTTGCTTACACAAGCAACTCCATATTTTGGTTACATATTATCGCAACATATGTTTATTTTCTAAAAATGGTGGTGGACAATATTAATAAAACTTAATTTGTATCAATAAATTCATTCGTATAGTATTAATAATAAATTTAATATCAATAAATTATTGTGAATAAAAAGTAACTTAACCTAAAGTGAAGTGTTTCAATTTGCAATAAAATTTATATATAATTTTGGGGCACGTCAACAATTTCACCCGCTTGGCAACGGCCCCGCGTTATACCTTTATTAATCCTTTGCCATTTTTGAGGTTAGGCTACAGGTTAACGGAAAAGTAGCAGTGATGTGTTGTATCCTCGGAGATGCTATGCAACCAACAAAAATAGAAATGTCAATTTTTAGTTGTAAATACTACAACTTTTTTTTTTTTTCCCTTAAAAATATTTTTTTAGTAAAATTCTATTTTGATTAAAATAATATTCCTATCTTAGGAACCCGTCATTGTTGATACGTGAAGTTCTTAACAAAACTTAATAATAAAATAATCGGAAATATGTTCAGAGGTTAGAATAGTGAGTACAAGAATTGAGCGACTATGTTGTGATCTTGGCTGCACATAAATAAATACATATATAGAGTTGTTTCTGTCTCAATTTTTAATCATTTTAATTGTTGTGTTCAATTATTTGAATTGAATTAAATAATGGCAATATATAATTTCTTGAATAATTGTATTGTTGTTTTTAATTTTAATTGTTGAATAAACCACTCGAATAAATACTACAAAAATCGATTCGAAATTTTTTAAACGTCAAATGTGAATCCAGTGTTTAAATTCAAATTTCGTTCCTTGCTTTACTCTCTTTTTGCGAAAGGAGAGAAAAAATATTTTGTTTTTTCTCTTTCCTTTGGAACGAAATTCAATAAAATAAAATATCTCTTTTCTCCTATCCTGTGTGTTTTATATGAGGAGAGCCGAGAGATATTTTACGTTTTTCGATTTCGTTTTCGGGGAAAGAAACAACAAAAATATTTTTTGTTTTCTTTCACAAAGAGAGAAATAAACGATAGAAGAAGGGAACGAAAAAATGAATTTAAACACTGGAATCAAATAAAACCAAACCGGTTTATATTACCAATACAAACACAAAACACCACAAAATTTACATTGATTTGAAAAAAACGAAAAGAATTCGACATTATGACAAAAAAAAATGTACATTTCGTAAAATTGTTGTACAACGGAAAGTTAGCCATGACTTTCAAGTCAAACGGTTGTTTTTTTTTTAATTTTCCTTTAGAATTTGTTGTTTTAAAAAAATGTGTTTTATAATTGTTAATTTGCAAATGAAATAAAAATTTAAGTGATTGATTGAACTTGTGGATTGTGTGAGTGATTAATGAATTGTGTAGCCGAAAGGACATCCAAGACATCCCGGATTGCTTCGTGCAAAAGAACGCCATTTAGACGAGATAGTAGATAGGAAATTATTGAATACATGTCTGGAGTGTAATTATGTATCTTCCGTATACGAGTTGCAAATTTCGAGAACTCAAAATATGTTGACAATTTATTTTTATATGACGAATATTACGAGTTGTCTGTCATACTTGAAATGTTGTACGAGTAAAACAACAATAACAAGTCGCAATTACGAGAACTCGTAATGTCTTGAAACTTGAACATAATCATGTTTTGTCGTAATTTATCGTGACTCGAAATCGAAACTCGTGATGCTTACATAATCGCACCCCAGGACATGTAATGGCGTTTATTGTTTACGTAAATACTACTAACTTATTATTCACCGATTAATTAAATTTTCGCTCATTTTTTACTCATTATTCACAGATTATCTAGTCATTATTCACTGATTATTCTTTCTAAACTTATTAATCAAAGATGAGAAGGTGAAAGATAAGTTAACTGATTATTCACTGAGTGATTGTGAATAATGGGTGTAGGTCGCATGATTAGTTTAGTATGACTGATGAATGTGTAATAATCAGTGAAAATTAAAGAATAATTTGTAAACAATGAATGAATTGTGAGGAATATGCATTGAGTAGTCAGTGAATAATCAGTGAATGATCATTCTCCAATTATAAATCATCTTACGTTCTGCAGGGGATGACATTTGAGTTATTTAATTCGCAACGACTTTTTGCGCAGATAATTAGAAATTATGGAATATTAACTGTTATTTAATTTTAATTTTTCAATCACTATATAAAGTTTATTACAATTTTTGTTTCGATAGACCGAGGCTAAGTGAATTAAACAACACTTCAAAGTCTGGGCTACGCAGGGTCTGACAAAGCGAGCCGAAATCAATCAAAATGTCACTTTGAAATTATTAATAGTATAAAATTTCATCGTTTAGAATTAGTCGTTGATTTTTTTAGTTTTTCAGTTAATAACGAAATTTGTATGTATATACTATATAGGTACTTTTTGTGGAACATTACATGACTTAGAATAACTGAATGTAAATTTGATGTAATCTATTTTACAGATACCTGAGTCACCGGGCAACGCTTCCAGAGAAACAAGAATCCAATCAACATGTAGATTAAAATAACCGGGTCAAATCTATCCATACTAACATTCCTTTTCCATCCTTCCTTTTGTGTTATATGTAATGGTTGTACGATGGGCCCGGTTTCATCCGGGGGACAGGTTTAGGCTTGGTCATACACTCCAATCAATCAATTTCGTAAAATTGATGTACATCGAAAAAATATTGATGTTTTTGGGCGAAAAGAACGTGGTTTTATATTTGACGTTTTTGATAGTATAAAAGATGTAAACAAATAAAGGTAAGTAATTTAATTATTTATAATTAATTATTACAGGTTACGGTGGTAAATCATTGAAAACAAAAACTACGATTTGTAATAAGAGAAGTGTGAAATAAGATATGGTTTTATATACAAATGTGATTCTAATTTAAGTTAATTTCTTGATTATTTTTAGGTTATTCTTGATGTCATAGATTGATTTGGTGAAACATAGGGTCTATTTTTTAATTCAACCCGAGCGAACAGTGCGCTGTCAAAAATGTGCACTGCGTTTTTTAATTCAACCTGTGCAATTTTACTCCACACACTGTATTTTTTAATATGAACTGAGCCGACTCGGTGCACCCACCGAGTGAAAATTTTTGCTCTGAAATGAATGTAAGTGTCAAGAATAAGCAAAACATAACCTTACTTTTAGTTGTAAAGTAAAAGTTGTAAAGTTAGTTGTAAAATTTATTTATTGTTGTTTATCAAACATTTATTGTTATTTATGGTCATCAAAACATTTAATATATTTTGATCCATTACAATACAACTGAACTTTATTATAAACACAACCACAAGAAACTATTTTTCACTTCGAACTTATTAAATGTCAAAACAAATAAACAAATATTTTTATAAAAACAGAGTACAACAAATTTATCCACGCTGTTTTTACTCTGAGCACACCGACCAATTTGACACTGCACTCTGTGTACACTGGTTGAGTAAATACATTCGCTCGGGTTGAATTAAAAAATAGACCCATAAGTAGATTTGCTGTCTCTAACATTTGGATTTGTAACAGTTACGTTCCAAATTCATTTTCTATTTCGGCCATAACACTTTAGACCACTACATTTTCGATCAGTCAATTTAAAAATAAAAACACAAGAATCTACCATTTTTCCTTTAATTTCAATTCTCTCGTGTATTTTTTTTAGGTTAGAAAACAATCAAAAAATTAAAATTGCAAAAAAAATGGAAACAATTAAGTTCACGTTGAAGTTTTTATTGCAACGAGTATAAAACCCAACAAGACAACAAACTATCAACTTTTAAAATTAAATTAAAGCAAAAACAGGAGAAAATTGATAAAAATTAAGGAACGAATGAAAAACACGACATCACACACTAACTATTCTAGTACTTTTTTCAACAGAAAATGAAAATAGAAATTAAAACAAATTTAAGATAAAAAGATTTCATAAATTGACACAATAAAGGTTCGATTGAGAATCGTCTAAAGAATAATTTAACTAAACCCAATTATTTATTTAAAACGTAAATTGTTTTAGAAACTAAATTAAAACTAAGGGATACCATCATATTCCCGAATTGTCCCATTAAAATTGAAGACCCCATTAAATATTTGTTTAGTACAATATGAAAACAAAAGGAAGCTACATAATTCCTAGTTATCCTCGCGATTAAAGGACCAATTCTAAGCGGCTCTTGGGAGTTTTCTATATTAGTATGTGAATAATTATCAAAAAATATAATTTTTTCAAAAATATTCTAATTTGTAAGAATGTTAGAATTTTAAACACAAAAGAGGAAGTTTGGGAGAAGGAGGTAGTAGCAGATCTACTTTAACTGACCTGCTTAGATGTCATTGACCCCGGATTTTTCACCTGTCTCCGGATGGAGTTACTTCCGGGTATGACGTAATCGTTTACACATTTATAGCATACATTCAGGATAAAAGTGGGTGTGACGTAATGTGTTTCACACATTTATAGCATTCATTCAAGGTAAAATGTCATTTTTGGCCAACATACTCACTAATGCTTCAACTACATTCAGACAGGGTGTAACGTAATCGTTTATACACATTTATATCAAACATTCTGGGTCAAGTCATTTTTGGCCAACATAAAAACACTTTTCCTGAATATAATTAAATTACGGATTCATAATTTCTCTGACAAGTTTTTAATTCATTTTTCGCATATGACGTTCTAGCTCTCTGCCAAAACAACGACAACAACAACAATATATATCTTTAGTTTTCTGTCAATTTTTTTTTTTTTTTTTTTTTAAGTCAAAAAGTAGGTTTAACCTTTAACAAGTTATTTATTGGCTCCCCTGGTTGGTAAAAAGTAGAAGTGGTCTTTTTATTGGTAGTCTAAATCTTTTTGGATCCCTACTAAGATTTTACGACACAAACCAAAGGCAATATATTGGTCCCTGTCAAACATTAGTGGGTATAAAATTTTACCCGTGAATGTTGGCCAAAAATCACTTTTACCCTGAATGTATTCTATAAAGTTCTTCTATGTATTCTACCATGAATATATTCGATAGTCATCTCACCCAGAGATAGGTCAAAATCTGGGCCAGCCCACACGAAACTAGGTCAAAAATCCGGGGTCAATGACATCTAAGTAGTGGTCAGCCAAAGCAGCCCTACTAACTGTGGTAGCCTCATCCTTTCCTTTAAGGTGTAAAACGAGTTATTTTAAAAATTTGTTGTATCTAAAAAAATTGATTTTTTGGGTTTCGTTAGGGAGGGGAGAGAGGGGGGGGAGGATTTTATTCGAATTGTTTTTAGACAATATTTATTTGAAAAACTGTTTTCGATAAAGGTTCATTTCTCGGACACAACTCAATATGAAGAGAGGTGGTTTCTCTGATTAATTTATCACCCGTACTGTATATCAACAATGTGGGTAGTTAAATTTGACTGAAAACACGAAAACTGATTAAAAACACAACACAATTTTCCTTACAACTAAGATTTTATTAACAAACCATTCGGTGGTGCCAAAGTTTCATGTGGCTTTTTCAACATTGAGCTCGTGTCCTCGTTCATTTCACTCTTCTCAATTTTCATCATCTCTTGATCCTTATTGTTAAAATATTTCCGAACGAATGGTGCTAAAAGCGAGGGATCAACGTTATTCGGATTTTGGCGACCGAATACGAATGTGGCCAATCCAGATACGATAATGGTCATCAATGTCCCGATAAGAACATACCACATATATGATATATGATAAATTTGAGGCGAAACAGGTTCCGTTCTTATTATTGGTTCACTCAATACAGTTGTGTAGTTATACGTGCAGCCAAGAATAGACGTCGGTTTCTGTTCGAACACAACCTCCTTTCTTAACAACGCCATTTGGCTGTTCACTGCAATCCAAATCATTACGATAAGGCTAAATACGCCTCCGAATAACGCACTATTACTATTGATCCATGGTAGGAGTAGGCCAATTAAAAATACACCAAAAAATGGTCCCGATGTGCAACTAGCTACTGTCATTTTTAGTTGAACCAATGCACCAAATTTTTCCACCACAAATACAAGAGCAAGACAAATAAGTCCCGCGATGAGAACAACACCACGCATTACCAAGTTTGTGGTAAATTTTGTAAGCGGTTTTTTTGTAAATGTTTTCACAAAATCTTGTAGAATAACAGCCGATAGAGAATTCAATGTCGTCGACAGAGTACTAAGTGAAGCACTAAAAATTCCGGAAATAAATAGTCCAGGTATACCAGGAAGATTATTCAGCACATTCATTACGAGCACTGGAAGTAGTTGATCTTTTGATTTGGCTAATTTTGTAGTCACCGGATCACAATCATAATAGGTCGCATAGACTAACAAGCCGTTATAGAAACATAGTGAGAATAGAATGACAACGATTACTGTAAATATCCAAAGTGCTTTGCGGGCTGCATTTGTACTCGGAAGTGATATAAATCTTTGAATATACATCTGGTTGATAGACATCGAATGAGTGGCATGAAATGTACCCCCAATTAAGATGGCCAGAAAAGAATGCCGCACCGTTGGGTCGAATGTGAACGAGGGCAATTCAATTCGACCACTTTCGAAGTTTCGGCTCCAAACTTTACCAAATCCTCCAATTGCTAGTGTGCCTTTAACCACTATAAGGATTAATATGACACCCATGATTACCGTTTGTAATGCGTCGGTCCATACAACAGCTTTCATTCCGCCAAGTGTTGTATAAAATATGCAGATAAGGCATGTGATTGGAGTGATTATGTGAATGTTGATTCCTGAAACTAAACAAACAATATTATTATGAATATATTAATTGGTATATTAAAATCCTATTACCTTGATTGAATACCAGGGCCGTGGCGTACAGTATGATTGGCATAGAAAATATATTTCTAAAGATAAAAATAAATGCGCCCAAATACCTCATTTTGCGGTCAAATCTCGCCTCCAAATACTAGATAAATAATCAAAAAAAACGTAAAAACAAAGGTTTATTCCATGTTTAATCAGCCGATATATTGTTACCTCATATAATGACGTCAACTTTAAATCCATATACACTGGGATAAACAAATAATGTATAAAAAAGGATGCTATCACAATAGGAATTACAAAGAATGCAAATTGGGTACCATACGTATACATTTCACTTGGGAATCCAATCAGTGATACTCCAGACACCATGCTTGCCGCCAATGACATTGCAATCGGAAATATTTGCATTTTACGTCCGCCCACCAAATAATTCAGTTCCAATGAGTCACGTCGACGTTTAGTTTTTCGCTTTTTTTGTTTATCCCGCACGCCAAAATATAATCCAATTATTGAGGATGCAATAAGCATTGCAATAAAAATTGCATAATCGAGAATTCCAAATTGTTTCATACGCGTCACCACTTCATCCACATTAATACCATCCTTATCACTATCACTAGGATTGGCGGACATTATGTTTAAATTAATTTGCAACAATATAAATATATGAGTCGACCAGTTAGTAGCCGAGATGAAATAAGACTATCCTATTTTATTGAAATAATTATTTGAAAACTTCTCAATCGAGTTTGGTTTATATTTTGCTACGCTTATTATTGACGTCATTGGCTCATTGGCATAAATTATTTTTTAAAAAAACAACCCATTTAAATAATATTATTAGGTCAAATCCGAGCAAATCAATATTTGTCACAAGATTTTTGGGATGTCCTCGACAATGATAATAAACATCAACATAATATGATTTTATCAACCAAATCGTTTAACACAAAAAACAAAACAAACGTGATTTTAATCACGTGTGTTAAGTAACATCGTCAAAAATAAATCGAACAGTTAAAACTGGTAGTTAAATATTTAAATGTAAGCACACCATTGTATAAAACATATTTACCAACTGTACTAAAATTTATTATTTTCAACTTTAAGCACAACTTCTGAAACAACATTAAGCTAACAGTTATAAACTGTCATCGTTCTTGTCACTAACGAGAACAACTTTTCAGAATATTCATTATCACAGTCGCATCATACTGTTTTCAAGGTAATTTTGTGTTATCGATTTTACGATACATCGACCTTCGACGTTACTAAAATGTTTTGATCAATTTTAGTACCAATAAACGGGTAACAGTTACACATATTGATAACTTTGAAACTTTCTAAGTTACCTGTTTTTTAGCTACTTAGAAAATATT